>CAUYQV010172116.1:0-89645 GCA_963574575.1 Galagoides demidoff | reverse complement strand
TGGGAAAGGATATTTGCACATTTTGAATCAGACAAAAGCTTTATAACTAGAATCAACAGAGAACTCAAATTAATAAAAATGAAAAACAGCCAACAACCCCTTACATCACTAGGCAAGAGAAATGAACTTGTCTAAAGAAGATAGATGAATGGCTAACAAGCATATGAAAAAATTCTCGTCATCCCTAATCATCAGAGAAATGCAAACCAAAACCACTCTGAGATATCATCTAACCCCAGTGAGAATTTCCCACATCATGAAATCTCAAACTTCAGATGCTGGCATGGATGTGGAGAGAAGAGAGCACTTTCACACTGCTGGTGGGACTGAAAACTAATACAACCTTCATGGAAGGAAATATGCAGAATCCTCAAAGAACTCAAACTAGGCCTCCGTTTGATCCTGTAATCCCATTACAGGACATCTACCCAGAAGAAAAACATTATTTTATCATAAGGATATTTGCACGAGACTGTTTATTGCAGCTCAGTTTACAATTGCCAAATTGTGGAAACAACCTAAATGCCCACCAATCCAGGAATGGATTAACAAGTGATGATATATGTATACCATGGAATACTATGCAGCTATTAAAAAGATGGAAACCTGACATCATTTGCATTAAACTGGATGAAAGAGGAATACATTCTTTTTAGTAAAGCATCACAAGAATGGAGAAGCAAGAATCCCATGTACTTAATTCTGATATGAGGAACTGATGGCCTAGTACATGGTGGGGGGTGGAGAAAGGAGGGTGCAGGTAGAGCGAAGGAGGGAGGAAGGTGGGGGGTCACATTGTGTAACCTCTTGCAATGGGTCACAATTATAAGAGGGACTTTGCCTAACAAATGTGATCAGTGTAACCTGGTTCTTTGTACCCTCAATGAATCCCCTACAATAAAAAAAAAAAAAGTGAGAAAAAATGTCATCATAAATCCACTGCTCCTATATTATCCAAGAGTTAAACAGCCAGATATTCAGAAGTCCCCAGAATAAAGTGTTTCTATTCTGTAGGAATAGAGTATTTCTATTCTGTATTTTGCATTTCTCTGATGATTAGGGATGATGAGAATTTTTTCATATGCTTGTAAAGTGTTTCAATTCTGTAACTTGAATTTATTTCACAGATACATAATATATGATCATCAGTGCCAACACTGTGATGTCATTTTTATATTTCACGTATGTATACAATACCAGTATTATAGCAGTACAAACTAGTAAGTTGAAAATAGGACATGGGAAAGAGAGACCCACGATGAAAGCTGTCCAGACGCTAGCTTAGAAAGACAAAGATGTGAAACAGTAAGAAATAATTACCAGGACAGAGTATATTATGGTAAAAACAAACCTCTGAGATATTATATGGGTTCTTCAGAGCAGAGAACAGGAGCAAATTACTCAGATAGAGGTTAGGCCAGAGAGAACCAAGTGTGAATCCCACTCATGACACTGACATCAAGTTACTCAACTAAAAACCTTATGCACCTAAAATTATTTCTCACTCAGGATCCATTTTCTAAGAACCGGAAGTGTGGACAATTATGTAGGTGGGTATTAACTGAGCATAAGACCTTTAATGATATTAAAATAAGATATAAAATGTGTATCCAATGATAAACAATTTAAAACCATTTGAAATGTGGAAATAGGAAGTCAGACAATCACAGATAAAAATACAGATAGAGCTGATTGATGAAAGAAGATTTATTCCAAGGTCAAGTGGGCTTGCTTTTCTTCCCTAGTTAAACACTGAAATTACTGTCTCTTCTTGCAGAAATAGACCTTGTTTTGAATGACTTTCCAAATACATGAGGAGTGAATGTGTGCCTTTGGAAACAGGAATTTTCTAAGGAAAAGCATTAGGAGAGTTAAATTAGAAATACCCAGACTTAAATCAAGATCACTACTCAAAAAGGACATAACTTTATGAAGAAAAAGTGTTGCAATGTGGAGAAATAGGGTGGAAGTTGTCCTCATATTCTCCAACCTTTTCTTTCTTTTGTTGTGTGGGTTTTAACTTTCTGATTAATATGAGGGTACAAACAGTTTACATTGTTTAGGTTTGGGAGATAAAGTCCACGTTGTAGTTGAGCCCTTCATCCAGGGGATGTGCTCTATACCCTTACATTGTGAATATGAGATTTCCATGACTTTTATACTAAAATGTAACCCTAAATCCTCCTTGTCCTTGAATGTCATTTGTACTGTCAGTATTAGCATCCCTTTGTGTTCCATCAAAAAGTTATAAATTATACATTCATTCTTGAATGAAGAATCATAGTTATAAAACGTAACAATTAGTTTATTATATGAATTATTCAGATGATAATACCAGTAACACCTTGTGAGAAGAAACAAATTAATACATTTGTGGATCTGCAAAACTTCTGTAGAAAATATGTCTGAGGTATGCAATATCTAATCTAATCATAATTCTAACGTAATGCATTTCTTAGATGTAATATCTTTATTCTCATATAAACAAACTGCTGAAATTTGTTATTTTCTGCTTTAAATAATGTCTATTTGAGGCCAAGTGTGGTGGCTCATGCCTATAGTCCTAGTCCCCTGGGAGGCTGAGGTGGGTGGATAGCCTGGGTTCACAGGTTCAAGACAAGTCTGAGCCAGAGCAAGACCTCATCTCTAATAATAATAGCCGGGCATTGTGGTGGGCACCCATAGTCCCAGCTACTTGGGAGGCTGAGGCAAGAAAATCTCTTGAGACCAAGAGTTAGAGGTTGCTGTGAGAAATGACACCACGACATTCTACTGAAGATGACAAAGTGAAACTCTGTCTCAAAATAATAATAATAACAATAAATTTCTATTTGGAAAATATTATGTGATACAAACAAATTCAAGCCAAATTTTTGCCTATGAGTCATGGCACATTATCTATATATACTATCTGACTATGAAGTCTGTACCGTATCAAGAAGCCATTTGCAATTATGATTTGTGTGAACTTAATTTAGATATTATGCCTGAAATTGAGATCAATGATTGACAAGCATTTTAATTCAGAATGAGATGGCTATTGAGCTTATGCATAACAACTGTATAATTCACAATGTCTTAGTAAAGCACTAACTTTGTGAAAGGTATAAATGAGAAACAAAACCATTTGATGAAAATAAATATGATATATCATTGTGCTTTAGAAAATAGAAGTCATTTATTAAAATTATTTTAGGTACTTAATGAGTTCATTAATAGATAGCTTATTTGAAAATAATATGCACTGGCAAGAAGGAAAAAATTAAGAAACAAATCTTGAAATATCATCTCTGAATATTCAAAAGTTTGATATACAAGCAACCAATTTGAATTTAATATCTGAGATTCTCATTTTTAATTTTGGATAGGATGCTAAAATACAAAATTGTTTTAACTCCTTCCCATAAAAAATCAGAAATAAAATGAGAAGAAGAAAACTATTTTTATATTAACCAGTTTTAATTATCTATTCAAAAGGGAGCAGAGATTAGATGAGTAATACCCTGATATAATTATAAAGTTCTACATAGTCAGTGTTGTATTCTCATCTACAGAATACTTACTTTTAGTATTTATATACACATTTCATATACTTACATAATAGAAGAAGTAGATAAGAAACCTGCTTTCTTTTATCTTTTCTTATAAAACATTTTTTGTGCTAAGCTTAATAAGAGGATTGTAGACATATACAGCATTCTTTAGAAAAATGAAAGTGTTTATGTATAAAACAGTTAAGTCATTCAAAAGGGTTGAAACTAATTATAAATGTAGAAAGAATTTGAATTGGGTATCCTGCAATTTGCATTTTATATAAGTGAGCATACTTTTAATAGAAGATGTTTATATTAAGTAAAATCAATATAAAACCTATATTCTGTGGTTTTGATGTATTCAAATCTAAAGGTAAAAGAGAGTAGGGTATTTAGTAGAACATTTAGAATTTACGGGAAAGCTTTAAATGCAGATTCTCCACACTTTCTTCTCCTCTCTCTGTATTTGTCTTAGCACTCAGATGTGAAGAACAAAGAAATGTAAGAGCTAAACAATCTCTATTGAAAAAAATCACTACTAAGACATAAAAGGATGAGAAGGTGTAAGGCACTTGTAACTGCACACAGAAAGCCTATGGGTAGGGACTTCCCTGTGACATGGCTTTTCCCAGGTCCTCTTCATTATTCTGATTAATACTGGCATAGAAAAGAAGTCATTAACATGTACCTTGAAGGGAAGCCAGTCCAATTTATTTACCACCTTTGACCCACAAAGCTAACTTTCTGAGATTATAAAAAATTGATCAAGTACTTCTTCTAGGAATACTCTATCTCCAGCTTTCTTACTTCAGCCCTACTTCTGTTGGCTCATTGAATAAAGACCAGAACTTAAATATTAAATTCCAAGATGATGACAAAATGTTCATATTAATGGTTTACTGGGTCCTGAGCCAACTCTACCCACATCAGATAGAATTCTCCTTAACTAAGTAATAAGGAAAAAACTGAACTCATGGTCAAGTCAGAGAATATACCACATAGATATGAACAAAGGACAAAAATGAATACATACACACACACATACCATATATGTGTACATATATATGTTATAAGAAGTTAAAAATACATGAATTTCAGAAAATACTTACTGTAGAAATCAAAGTAAAACTTATCCTTAAGAATTCATAACATTTTTGGTTGCTATAGCCTTATAGAATAATTTGTCAGATAACAAGACGCCTTCAGCTTTGTTTTTTTGCCTAGGATTTACTTTGGCTTTGCTTTCTTTTTTAGTTCTATATGAATTGTTAGGATGATTTTTCTATTTCTTTGAGTAATGACATTGCTATCTTGATAGGGACTGCATTGAATCTATAGATTTTTGGGGGCAATATGATCATTTTAGCAATACTGATTCTTTCGATCCATGAGCATGGGATATTTTTCCACAGTTTGTGTCATTCAGGATTTCTTTCATCAATGTTTCATAGTTTTCCTAGTAGACATCTTTCATCTCCTTGATTAAGTATATTTCTAGGTATTTAATTTTATTTATTTATTTTTTTCGACTACTGCAGATGAAATTGAGTTCTTGACTTGATTCTCAAATTAGTCACTGTGGGTATATATGAGTGCTACATTGATTTATTAAATCAAGGACTCTTTTGGAGGTATCATTAGGTTTTACTGTGTTGAATGGAAGTGGTCAAAGTGGCCATCCTTGACTTGTTCAAGTTCTTAGGGGGAATGTTTTCAACTTTTCCTATTCAGTTTGCTATGGGCTATGGGTTTGCCACATATAGCTTTTATTATTTGGGGTATGTTCTTTTTGTGCCAAGCTTTTTGAAGTATTTTATTATTATGGTGAATCTTATCAAATGCTTTTTCTGCATCTATTCAGGTGATCTGATTTTCTTTTGTTTTTAATTGTATTTAGATGTTTATTAATGTTTATTAATTTATGTACATTAGACCTCCTATCATTCCTGAGATGAAAGCCACTTAATCATGATGAATTATCTCTTGATGAGCTCTTAAATTCAGTTTGCTAGTATTTTGTTGAGGATTTTCCCATCTATGTTCATTGGTGATATTGGTCTATAGTTTTCTTTTTTGTTGTGTCTCTGCCTGGCTTTGGTATCAAGATGATACTGGTGATCACTACCTTCGTAGGATGAAGTGGAGATGATTCTCCTCTCATTTTTTTTGGGAACAGTTTCAGGAGGATTCCTACTGGTTCTTTGTACATCTGGTAGAATTTAGCCGTAAGTCAATGTCTTTACTCGCTACACAATCTCTCATTATTGGTCTGTTCAGAATTTCTATTTCTTCCTGGTTCCATTTTGGGAGTTTTTATATTTCCAGGAATTTATCCATTTCCTGTAGGTTTTATAGTTTGTGATGTTATAAAATTAAAATATATATGTTTAGGAAACATCACTTTTGTATTTACAAACATATCTATTGAAAGATAAAATATGATAATAATAATGTAGTGCATTTTGTGGGTTATTATTTTAACTTACTTTTCATAAGGACCTTTCTATCTTTTTGAAATTCCATTGCAGTAAGTAATAAATTATTTCATAATCATAAATAAATATTTTAAAGAATATTTTAATGTAAATATAGAAGCAAAAATAACATGAAAATATAGCCATGTTGGGGATGATACTTTAGTATTAAAGAACAATAAGGAGGAAAACTTTTTATCTCATTTATGCAAATAGGAAAAGGAAAATTCCTATTACACTAACAACATTTTGAGAAGCATATGACATGGATATCAACTATAAAACAATAAAAACAATCTTACATTTTGCTTAATACATTTTTTGAAAATTCACTATTTCAGACCATTTTATCTTTGTCCAGAATAAAATCTCAGCAGATCCCACAGATGGTCTCACTTACAAAACTCCCCTGCTCACGTTAGTGTTGAAACAGCCTCACTCTGTAGGTAATATACCTAAACACCTGTGATAATTAGCACTCTGAAATAAATTCAAAGTAATAATTCTTCCATATTCAGTTAGGCCAGCTTCTCCTCCTTTACAGAAAACAACACCAGGGTTAGAGCTAGGTGAAGAAAGACAAGGAAATAGTGATGCGGTCTTAATTAAGTGAAGTTCTGTCATACACGGTTCCAATACGAAAGAGACACAGGATCTGCCTGGACATCTGTGACTTCTTCTTTACCTTCTGGTCCAAATACATTCTCTCAATTGGGCTCTTTTTTCCTACATCTTCTTGTTTTCTCTTCCTCTCTCTCTGTCTCTGTCTCTCTTATCTCCTGGTAAACCCAGTCCTTGGACCAGGACTGGGTTTCTTTTCCAAACCAGCCCATACCACAGTCTTGCCACCACAGACTGCCTTTCATATTTCCTAAGCAAGGAAATACCAGTTAACGTGCCCCCTGTATTTCAGAAACACCTCTCAAATTCTCCTAGAAGTTTTTATTTGAGTCTTTCTCATTATATCTGAGGTAAGGGGAAAACATGATCCCCTCACAACAAATTTATAAGTCTATGTTGACTGTTGTTTCAACATGGTAATTCTTATGTCCTTAAATGGTTAAGAAGCCAAGGATTGCAAACTGAATTTTTGAAAACTTCTTTTGCAAGCCCTAATAGATAGGACTAAATGATATCTGAATGATGACTAGGGGTGGCTTGATTGGGTATCTATGGCTGCTGAAGAAGTTCCCTCTCCTCCCAAGATATCTAATATTCACATAAACACATATTATGCTTGGACCTGGTTTATGCCTTCCATAAACTAACTCCACACCACCTGCCTTTCAAGCTTCTCTGGGTAGACCTGTTTTTCATCCAGAAGTCTCGTGCACCAGTTCTCAGTCAGAAAGCAAAAGCCTTATAATATCTATCGTTGTTCCTTTCTATGCTGAGGGTAAGAAATAGGGTTCCATGGGCTCCAGCAAGAGCTTTACTGTGGGAGTCACAGAGATCCCAATGTCAAGGAAACCACCAGGGGAGGCTTCTCTCTTCCCACCAGATCTCGTCAAGAGAATCTGACTGACACAATTCAGAATAGTGGAAGATTTAGTCTTTTACATGTACAGGAAGAACTTGGAGGAACAGAAGATGGAAATAGGACTGCTCAATGAGCAGTGTTTTTAAATTGCCTTTCTAGAGGTATTCTGCCTGACTGAGCCAACCTTTGGGTTTCCCGAGAGTTAGTAATGGCCTATCTTGTATTTTCTTTTTTTTGTTTTTTTACCTGCCTCATTTCCTTTCCTTTCATGTTTTCTTTATTTGAATGAGTTTTCAATAAAACATAAATATGAAAGTTTGTATTGCTTCTGTTTTATAGGATGCCTCGGCTAATGCACACTGGGAAAAAGATAATTTACTGAAAATAATTTAGCAGATTATTGTGAAGGGTTAAGAATGAATGGTCAAGAAATTACATATGCAGATGGCACCAGGTAACACCTGCTGAAATACTGTAGAATTATAGCTCTGAGGAGCAGGTAGCTTTGAACCACTTGTTGTTAAGGACTGGATATGGCCTTGTTTGGTCCTTGCAATGTTCGTGTTGAAATTAGATCCCTTGTATTGGAGGTGGAGTCCTAAGGAAGGTGCTTGTGTCATGGGAGTGAATCCCGCACATATGACGCGGTGCTGTCCTTGTGATAATGAATGAGTTTCGACTCTTATACTCAAGAAAGCTGGTGTTTAAAAAGAGCAAAGCACCACTCTTCTCATGCTCTCCTGCTCCCTCTTCCACCTGTGATTTCTGCACCTGCCAGGTCCCCTCCCCCTTCCGCCATGAAGAGGAACAATTGGAGGCCCTGGCTAGGTGCTAATACCAACACCAAGCTTCTTGTCCAGGCTGCAGAACACGCTTAAAAACCCCTTTTCTTTATAAGTGAACCATCCTCAGGTAGTCCATTATTACAAAACAAAAATGGACTGAGACAGCTGTTCATTTCAAATTACTGAGTAAAAAATTTAAAAAAAATTATACCTTTGAAGCTAGTTTTATTTAGAGTCTTATTAAAGATTATAATGAAGGAAAGACTTTCAGAGAATTTCTCTCAGACTTCTCTGACACAGCATTTCAATTCACAGTTTTTATACAGGCAGTAAAGATTGAATATATATAAAATAATATCAAACTTGGGTGCAAGAATATATTTGATTATAGTTTACAGGAGCACAATCACTCCATTTTCTTTCTTTCTTTTTTTTTTAATCACTCCATTTTCTTCTGTGAGGAAAAAAAAAAGTACCAGAGTCGTCGATATTTAAGTAATACAGTCTAAGCAAGAGATGTACGGAACTGCGTGCTGTATTCTGCTTACTGTCTGTAAGGCCCCTCTCGGAGAGCTGCACTTGGTAACAGAGTTAGGGAGATTAAAGTTACGCTGACAAGCAAAAATGGCTTCTCACGTTTGCTACTTTGTTTTATGATTCCTTACTTTTAAGTTAACCTAATAATCCCCAGAAGCTACAAATCTACTCATTCAACCCATGAAATTTCTAAGAGGTCATGATTCTGACTTTGAAAAGGAAGATATGAAGCAGCAATAAAATGAACAATTTTTTGTGTAAAGATAGCCACCCTGCAAGAATCATCCACAATGACTTCCATTTATTTTGACATCATATGAGCAGAGCACTGAGCCAGTAACAGCTCAAGGATGGAAAGATGAGCTGACCCAGAGTAAGCCGAGTCCTAGCATTGCCTGGGACTTGTGAGCCTTGGAACACATCTCTGCCAGCACCTGGCACACTGACTTTACTTACTGACACTGAACCTGGAAACAACCACATGGCATTATCTATCAAAGTCTAAAATGATAAACTTTCAACAAGGAAGATAATTCAATCAAGAACCGCTTTTATATGGGCAGTTCTTTGAATTCTCATTGGCATTGAAGTGAAAGTTCCTATATTCACTCAAAATCATGCCCAAAAACTTTCTAGTAAATACTAAAATGATTTCTCTGAATTCAGACATCAATTTTAGTAAACTATTAATCTTGCTTTATAAAAAAATCATAAATACAAACATAGTGAATGTGTTACCTTATTCTTATCACCAGACATGAAAACAATTGGTACAGTCATAAGATTAAATGACATTTGCACAGTGCTTCTGCTGTGTCAGAAATTGTTCTGAGTACTTTATTCATGTAATTTCCTTTATTCCCATGTTGTAGCCAGGCTTTAGGATTGTTACTAATAATCCTTAACTCCTGACACTCACAACCTTGTGCAGTCCCTCCCATGTGGTACCAGGTTTGTTCTGTGTGATCCGGAGCCTACAGCGGAGGAAATGGTATGTCCTATTTCGATTATTTTAAGGACTGAGCCTTCTATTATCTCTCTCTCTTAATTTCCTTTCTTTCATCATTCACTTAAGTGAGCTGCAGTGTAAACATCCCCATGGACCAGCCTACATGGATAAGAACTAAAGCCTCCTAACTAAAGTCAATAGCCAATGAGAGAGAAGCTTCCGGACAACCATGTGAGTTATGCTGACAGTGGGTTCTCCAGCTCTGGCTGAGGCGTGAGGATTGTAGCTCAAACGGATAATTTGATATAAGGTTAGCAACCCTGTGCTAGAGGACCCAGCCAAGCCCTCTCGCATCCCTAACTCTCAGCAATTGTGTATGAAAATATGTTTCGGTATCCAAGCTGTTAAATTTTGAAGTAGGTCATTACATAACAATGATAAATATTACAACTGTGGAAGGTGGTTAATAATCCGCAATATCATCTGTTGAAAGGGGTTTTCTTTTCCCATTCAATTGTCTTAGCATCTTTGTTTTATATCAATGGCTAGTACAGGCATGTGTCTGCCGGCCTGAGTCTCTAGTATGTCCACCTGATCTACCTTTGCTAGTGCTTCACAGTCTTCATTACTGTGGCTTTCAGGAAATCTTAAATTACAGTGGTAGGGCAAGTCCTTCCACCTTATTCCTAATTACAGTTCCTTTGGTCCTAACATTTCCATACAATGTTTTAATTAGCTTATCAATTTTTATACAAAGACCTGATAGAATTTTGATTGAGATTTCATTTAATCTGTAGATCAATTTGGGAGAGAATTGACACCTTAAGAGTAGTGATACTTTTAATCCATGAATTTGGTCTTTTTAATTTCTCTCAACATTATTCAATCGTTTTTAGTGTAGACGCCTTACATTTTTGTTTTTGAAATTATTCTCAGGTAACTTTTGGTCTTATAACATATCCCTCCCTAAAGTGTTCAATTTTCCTTGTTGCTATTATGCCTTCCACAGCTTCCCAATACTTCCTATCATTCACCATTATTTAAAGTAGCATTTTGAACAATATTTACAATATTTAGTCATCAAAAATTATTAATGAAATATAAATCTTTTTACATTTTAATAAATCAATGTAGAGAGCCCCCAAACTAAACTGTACCACAAACCTCCTCTTTAAAATTCACATCTTAAAATCTCAGTTATTCTTTTTTAAAGCTGTTTTTTATAAGCATATTTCATTGTTTGTAAATTCTCTTTTCATTAAAAATAGTGATATCACATAGCTAAGAATTATTTAGCTATGCATAAAGTAAAAAGGTGGAATTCTTTGGTGATCTGGGAATTAGTGTTGACTCATTATTGAGAGTCACATAATTAACATATAGTAAGACATTCAAGAATTTATCCTTCTACTAGGTGAATGCTAAAGAATAGAAAAAGAATTGGAGTCATGTCTAGAATTAGGAAGTAGTGAAATAGCCAGTAGTTACAGGCCAATAACTATCACATTGATATATGGTGTTTGAGAATAGAGCAGAGTAATGCTACAAAGCCAGCGGGATGCTATGCCAGCAGCAGCATACAAGGAAATGAAATGGCCTCAACTAAAAAGGCTGCATGATCAAAATCGCTGTTTTCCTTTGGCATGTGAGAGTCTAACAGTGCGCCATCTCAAGGACAGGCTTTATGCTTTCTTTCATCGTGCATATGTTCACAAAATATCTTAGACCTTCTTTCAAAATACATACATGAACAGGCTCAACTTACAATGCAAATAGAGTCAGTGGATTCCGAGCACGTCTGTATTTCCCAAAGACTCCAAATGCCAAACACTAGGCAAAGAATATTAGAGTTGTTATTTCATTTTATTTAACCTACACAGAACATGGAGAGAGGTGTTATGAACCTTACTTTCCAAAAGAAGGAAAATGAGACTCATAAAAAATAATCAGTAAAGGCATCTAGTTACTGTGCCCATCACTGCTAGCCCAGAGTGCTCTACAGGTGTTAGCAGTTTTCTTCAAGCCACTGTCTTATTATCTTTGGAAACACTTGCAACACGCCTGGCAGAATTCCCATAAGCTCAGACTGGCAAGCCTGACTGGCGGAAGTCCCAAGGAAGCATTCTGCCCTCACACCAGTCCTCTCCCAATGCTGCGCTCCTGCCGCCATGGGTGTGTGATGACCTCAGCGCACATGAGCACAGAGAAGTGGTGTCCACACCAGCTCTTCCACACCTTCATGATTTTGTGGGGGGTCTACTTTCCCTTAAAATTGGACAAACAATGATTCAATTTATATTGTAAAACCCCGAGCTTTGGATGTTTGCTCCAGAAACAGATGCAAAAATATCATATCACAGTTATACCCTCAGGTTTTAGTGGGAGAGTCTGAGACACATCTGCACAGGTGTGAAAAACGTGCTCATTGTTAACACATTGATGGGCTTAATTTGTTTTACTCTGAGATTTAAAAAGAAGTCCATTTTGCCCATCTTAGCTACTCCACTTAGCTTTTAATTTCACACTTTATTGCCTTTATTTTTGCTGTTCTCATCACTTGGACTATTCAGTTGTCTTTGCTATGCTTGGTTAGCAGCTATTTACTTTATCAAGTCAGTCTCTGCTTCAAGTAACCATCTTTCCCAATTTAGTCAATATCTTCTACTTCACTCCATATTGCAATAAAGATTAACATGTAAAACTAGGAAGAAAAGAATGTACATATCAAAGCTCATAACACTAAATTCATGTTTACCACATTCAAAAATAGGAGAGGATTTACCTACTATGGTAAATTACATTAGAAAACTACAGGGATCTTACTGATGAAGAGTTATTACTTTCAGATTAAGTTTTATGGATGTTTTATGCAAATAGTGCTGAATGCTAATAGCTGCTGACTATTGCCCTTTATAATATTCAGAAATTTCAGTTCCTTCTTCTGTATAATAATTTGTATAATATAGTTAGGCTTTTTATGTTTATTATTTTATTTCAGGTTATTGTGAGGCACAAATAACTAGCTTACAATATTTGCTTTTGTTAGAGTCCCTCTTGTAGTTGTGCCCCACACCCCAAAGGTGTGCCATATACCCTTACATTGTGCCCATTGAGTGGAAGCACACCAATCCCCTCCCCACCTCCACTTTCCGCCCAACTTGAATTTGAATTGAGTTTTTCTCTTATGTGGAGAGGTATTAGATCATCTCCTGGCTTCATATTGGTATCAAGTTCACTGGATATTTGGTTTTCCATTCTCGTGCTACTTTACTAAGGAGAATGCGTTTCAATTCCATTCCAGTTAATACAAAAGATGTAAAGTCTCCATCTTTTTACCGATGAATAGTATTCCATGGTATACATACACAACAGTTTGTTGTTCCATTCCTGGGTTAATGGACATGTAGGTTGTTTCCACATCTTGGCGACTTGTAAATTGAGCCATGATAAACAATTCAGCCAGTCTTTTTAAATATAAATTTTTCCATTATTGTCAGCTTGTTGGCTAGCAAGATGTAAACTTTATCAAAGTTCTTTCAAACAAGTTAACATTAGAGAAATAAATTGGTTTCCTCCTCAACTGTTAAAATACCCGCTGCTTTATTTAATCTCTTTTGTAACCTTGAATGTTCTATGATAAATTAAAGTCTGAACATACCATGTGCAGTGACCATTCAATGAGAATTTAATGACTAAATAAAAAATTAATTTTTAACACATTCCTCTAACTTAGTCTTCTAGGTTCATACCCATGATTTTCAGAGAACTTAATCTCGTCTCTTTCATAATGATGCATTAAGTCTATATTTGTCCCCTCAGAGTTATTATAAGATTTTCTTTGTTTTTCTTGTAAGATCATTTACTTCCTGAAAAAGCTTAACACTGACACTATATCCATAAAGAAGAACACTCTTCAAGGACCTCTGATGAACAGTGCTATAATGTTCATCCACAAATTTAAATGCTATCTTATAAGTAGGACAGTAAAGAAAATGGAGATACTAAGGCTATGACTCATAAACACTAAAAAAGTATCTTGAATAATTTCAAGATAAGAAATACTCACAAAATGAATTCTTATCCAAGAAATCACTGAAAATAAAATATAATTTTTAAATTGCAGGCACCTATTGTTTTTTTGCTGGAATCACACACACACACACATATATATGTATTTCTTTTTTTTTTTTTTTTGAGACAGAGTCTCACTATGTCACCCTCGATAGGGTGCCATGGCATCACAGCTCATAGCAACCTCCAACTCTTGGGCTTCAGCGATTCTCTTGCCTCAGCCTCCCAAGTAGCTGGGACTACAGGCACCTGCCACAACACCCAATTCTTTTGTTATTGTTGTTGCTGTAGTTGTCATTGTTGTTTAGCTGGCCAGGGATGGGTTCAAATTGGCCAGCCTCGGTGCATGTGGCTGGTGCTGTAACCACTGTGCTACAAGAATTATATTTGAAGAAATGTTTATGCAATATTAATATTAATATAGGTTGACATTAATACTCTATTGATATAGAAAGATGTGGTATTTCCTCACATTTTATAATTATTTGTCATCATGTTTAAAAGTATATTAAGATAAACTGCAAATCTGATCTATTATTTTATTAAACTATCAAAAGCTAATTATAACCAATTATATGTCCACTAGATGTATATCTGTTATATTCACATACTATGGAGAAAGGACAAAAACAAAGTAAACAAATACAGGTTACAGCTTATTTTAAACAAATTGAAACATAAACAGTACTGAAGCTCTGTGATTTGCAATTGACTTTCATTCTTCCTATCATATATCATCCAATACCAATTTCTAAATTGCTACCTACCTAAAGCAAAGCATAATATCTAGAGCCCCCAAGCTATTTGAGGCCATACAGCAAGTGGCTTTTCTTCTTTGCCTTTCAAACTGTCTTTAGGCTATTTCTGCTGAGCATAGAATAATTGGACACATTGATCCCTGATGTGGCTACTAAAACCAGTGTTCTTATCCGTCTCTTCCGAGCATTCTATCACTACAGGGCAGGAAAGCAGGCCATGGAGAAGCGCTCTACTTGTTGCACATGTGAAGGAAAAAAGATTTACTCTACTCAGCCTGCTCTGCAGATAAAGTTGTTGCCAAAAATCATATTGTGGAAGGTTAAAACAATAAAAAAGGATGAACAGTCTTAATATCGATCCAGAAGTCATCATGGTTTTGGTATCAAATACAATTCCCTTTTAAAACTGTATTTCATATCCAGATCATTTATGTTATACAACACACAGAAAGCTCACCCGCGTGACAGGGATGCTGCCAGCTAGACTCTCCTCTCAGACTTGCGGAGACCTGCCACCTCTAGTCAAGGGCATTTGGGGCTTCCTTTAGCAGCCCCAGGGGGATTTCGAGTTTGAGCACAGCAGTTATCCAGCTCAGACACCACATAGTTTTGTTAAAGATCCTTTCACTGCTCCTTAACATCAGCCAGACATGACAGAAGAATTCTCTATGATTACTGAGAGCAATTTTCTCTCCTCTTCTAAATGTTTCCAGTGGATTATGTTATCTGGCAGAGATTATTGCATAATTTTGGTGCCGTCACACACTAGCTTAATAAGCTAAGGGCCTAGAGGAACTAAGTATGGCACCGTTTCAGTGAAGGATAGGACATCACAGAAGAAAGCCTTCACTTCAGTATGAGATGGCTTTTACTTTCTAATTGGACCTTAGTTTAGAGTTTTATGACTTTAGGAAACCATTGCAATTTTCTTTCCTTGGAGATAGATTATTAACTTTTTAAAGCTATAATATTCAACAGAAATGTTCTCACATGAATGTCATTTTCAAAACATTTTATATCACAGATAGTTTATAATTACATTTTTACTTTTGCATCAGAATTACATTTGTCTCTTGGTGTACGTAGAGGATTGGTTCCAGGACTCCTGTGTATACCAAAACTTGTGCATACTCCAGTCCTGCAGTAGGCACTGCAGACACAAAGTACACACAGGCTTGACATTGCATGAATATTGTATTTCTGATCTATGTTTGAGAAAAAAAATCTGCTATAAGTGGAACTCAATAGCCCAACCCCATGGTCTTTTAGGACCAACTGTATTGTTATTATTCATATTCGTTGAAAGATGTTATAAAGGTTAATTTCCTTATTATCAAGTGTCCAATCAGAACTGGGTATGCAAATCTGATATATATGACAAGACAGTTCATGATAAAGCTAAAAGCATTGGTTTGAACCCATTCGAACAGAAAATCCTCCCTATGAGAGAGTTCCCACTGCTTATGAGATTCTAAAATGGACCCTTTAGGAAAGTAGTACATTTTGATTTATAGCTCCTCTAAGATCACTCAGAGTGAAAATGAAATAGAAACAAAAAGAAATCAGAGTTTCTAAAGAGAGTAATGAATGCTAAGACAAAATAGCAAAAATAATGGGTTATAATTTTAGGTTACCCATATGTGAAGCACTATTTAGAGTAGTGTTTCATAACATAGATTCTAGAGCAGCGGGGTCTTGACCCACAGGAACTGTATCAAAGGGCCGCAGCATTAGGAAGGTTGAGAATTACGGTTCTAGAGTCAGAATTGCATTCACGTCCTAGCTCTGCCCCTCAAGCTGTAGGACTTGAGCACATTTCATATGCATTACTATTAATTACTGTCATCCTACTCTGCTATGAAACATTGAATTGGTTTCTTCTATCTAACAGTAGGTTTGTCCCCTTTAACCCACTTCTCTTCATCATGCCCCCAACCCCACTGAGGCAAGAGGAAAGCTTGCTGGTCTCTGTTATCTATCTTTCTGCTCTCTACCTTCATGTGGTCAATTTTTTATTTCCCAAATATACTTGAGAACATGACATATTTGTCTCTTTATTCTGTTTATTTAAGTTAAGATGATCTCCAGTTCCATCCATGTTGCTGCCAATGATAAGATTTTATTCATTTTTTGACTGAATCATATTTCATTGTGCATATATATCACACTTTCTTTCTTCATTCATCTATTGATGAGGACTTGTGGTTATTCCATGTCTTTGTTTTTATTAATAGTGCTGCAATAAACACATGAGTGAAGGTATCTGATTGATACATTGATTTATTTGCATTAGGATAGATAATCCAGTACTGGTACTGCTGAATTGAATGATAATTCTATAATTAATTTTTTAAGGACTGCCATCCTGTTTTCCATAGTGCAGTCCTACTTTACATGCCCTCCAACAGTGGATAAGAGTTCCTTTTCTCTAAATTCCCATCAACATCTGTTATTTTTTGTCATTTTAATGATAGTAATTCTTTCTAGGGTAAGATGATATCTCATTGTGGTTTTGATTTACACTATTCTGATGATTAGTGATGTTGAGCATTTTTTCATATTTTGTATGTCTTCTTTGAGACATGGCATTCATGTCCTTTACCCACTTTTTTTATTGTTTATTTGTTTTGAGTGTCACTTTTTTCCTCAGTAGAGTGCCAGGTGTCATAGCTCACAAGTACCTCAAACTTATGGTCTCAAGCTTTCATCTTGCTTCAGCCTTCTGAATAGCTGGGACTAGAGACACCATGCACAACACCCAGCTATTTTTAGAGACAAGGTCTAGCTCTTGCTCAGACCCATTTCAAACTTGTGAACTCAGCAATCCACCCGCCTCTGCCTCCCAGAGGGCTAGAATTACATGTGTGAGCCACTGCACCCTTCCTTTGCCCACTTTTTAACTAGTTTTTTTTTTTCCTGTGTAGTTCTTTGTCTATTCTGAATATTAGTCCCATGTTGGATGAATAGTTCACAAGCATTTTCTCCTGTTTAACAGGTTGTCTATTTACTCTGTTGATTATTTTGCTATGAAGAAACTTTTCATTTTAATTAAGTTCTGTTTGTCTATTTTTATTTTGTTGCTTGTGCTGTTGAGTTATAAATTTTTTGCCTAGATGAATGTCCAGGAGAGTTTTCCTGGGATTTTCTTCAAGTATTTTCATAGTTTCAGGTTTTACATTATAGACTTTAACCCATTTTGAGTTGATTGTTGTGTATGGTAAGAAATAGGAGTCAGTTTATTCTTCTGCATATGGCTATCCAATTTTCCCAATTCATTTAATGAAGAGGGTGCCCTTTTCCTCCCAGTTCAAATTCTTGTCAATTTTGTTGAAGATCAAATATGTGGCTTTATTTCTGGGTCCTTTATTCTGTTCCACTAGTCTCTGTGTCTATTTTTATGCCGATACTGTGCTGTACTGTATTTTGAAGTCAATTAAAATCATGACTCCAGTTTTGTTTCTTTTTGAGCAGCTACTTTAATCCAGACACAATAGGTAATGCCACTCACCTTATCATGAAATATAATAGAAATAATAAAACATAATAATATTACAACAGCCAATAAAAATTGGGTAGAAAAAAGATCCAAGTCTCCGGGAAGATTTTAACTTGGGAGATTATAATTTTATGTGTATTATACGAAAATACATGTAAAATTATGAATATATCAATGGATACAGGACTTGGAAGGATCCTTCACTGGTTAGTTAGTGTGTGTCTGGAAAGAGGTACTTATGTTACCACTATTACACAGATAAGAAACTTCTGAGCTGCATAGGAGTCAAGTACTATGATCAAAGTTACATAGTTGGTGAATTTTATAGCTAGACATCAAACCTGATACTGTATTGTCATTTTACAGATGAAAAAACTCAGTTTCAGTGAGTTTATGTAAGTTCCATAGGTGGTGGAGGCAAGATTAAAATCCAGATTTGTTAAGCTCCAAAGTCTATATTCTCTCCAGAAAGCTTCTGATGTATGTCAACTTGTGAGGAATTCCAGTGCAGGATGTTGAATATCTTCTCAAATGGTCATTGCTTTTGGTCAAAAAATCAAAAAGATACAGTTAGCCTGGATGCTGAGGGATCTAAAGCCAATTTCAATAATTAGATTAGTGTTTCTGAGGGAATGCAAATAAAGGATGTGTTAGTATGTTTAAATCAGGCATCTGTGTATCTCTTATTTGTAATAGTGTCACATGTCCTCTATTAACTAATAAAGCATTGAGATTTTGAAAATGAAAAAGAATCCATATTA
This sequence comes from Galagoides demidoff, assembly GCA_963574575.1. NCBI lineage: Eukaryota > Metazoa > Chordata > Mammalia > Primates > Galagidae > Galagoides > Galagoides demidoff. The sequence continues at coordinate 70,801 of CAUYQV010172116.1, read as the reverse complement.
TTTTGTCCTAAGGTTTTCTGAGTTTTAAGTTAAAAAACACACCATTGCTATAAAATAATCTATTCTTTGAAGATATGTACAAAATTTGTCCTATCTTTAGAATTCAAGAAATGGCTCATTTCATACATAGTCTTCCCTAGAATGCCCTTTCTCTTTACACAGAATTGCATAAGTAAATTAAGTAAAATTTATGGCTCCCTACCTTCAGAACAACAAAAAAAGCTAACTCATGCTAAATGTGTCTATACTGGGACCATAACAAAGTTTATAGGAGATCTTAATATTTAGACTAAACTTATTTCCTGTAGTGTATATAGGCATTTAGAAATTTTATATATTTTGAAAGGCAAGAAGAATGAGTTATAGAGCCATGGTATTTATTTATAGTCTTATACATTCAGGGTAAAAATAAACAGAAGACTTTAGGATATATAAATTATCCAACAATAAGGTTGATAAGAAACAGTAATCATAATACTTGAGATTCTCTAAAAGATTTTGTTATCCATATAAACCATGATGTCTTCCCCTGTGTCATACTTCTAACACAAATACTGTGTGTGTATATATATATATATATATATATATCATTTAGGGCTCACATTTTCATCAGTAACATCCCTGAACCATTACTTCTAGGAAGGCACTTTTATAACAAAGATAGTGTAGAAATGATCCCATGCCCAAGAAATTCATCAGTTCTTAATTTATGCCATGTTGGGCGTATGAGGAGACAACGGGACAAATTAATGATCTTACATAATGTTATATATCAGTGATTCTAATCTAGTAGTCTCATGTTGTGTGTTAGTCTTTTGTAAAACATATCACATCACAATAAGAAAATTGATAACACTACAGCAAGTTTCTCATTAAGCTAAAATTATTCTTTTTAGATCATCACCTTTTATTCTGAGGTTATCACTTTCTTTTTATGCGATTAAAGTAAATGAAAATGTTATTTTAAATAATAGCATCTCCATTCACTTTAGAAATATTACAAATTTACATTATCTGTAAGTCATTTAATTTTTAAATAAAATGTTCTTAACTATAAAAATCTAAAATTACTGGAACCAATATCATACAGAAATTAGTAGGCATATACTTTTGGTCAAAGGAATATGTATATGCAGAAACAATATATTGGAACAATAGAATTAGCAAACATTAGAAACATACAGTGACAAATAATGGATTATAGAAATTTTCTGTCAAAAAGAATGGTTTGTATAAGTGAAAAAGACATTACAAATCAGCACATACTAAGAAAAATACAAAACAAACCTAAAGGAATCAGAGGCACTTCATCAGTTTCAGAAGCAAAGGGCAATCCCTGGGGACTCTCTTAGACGATTCTCATGGTCGTAGCTCACTAAGGATATTTTAGTTTCTTAATGTGAAGAAAACTATAAATAAATATACTTTATTATGTTCTCTTACATAGCACTGATTTGCAAATAAGTTTTTTTGAGTATGTTATAGTTATTGAAAAATCTTTTTTATTTTCAGTTTCATTTCATAAGGTCCTAATTTTAAAAAAATACATCATAGATATTGTGATAGGTAGTATTAGTAGATGCTATCTATAGACAGGTTAATAGATTGATCATTTGAGCTGGTTTTTCCTGATCATCTAATACATTTAGATTTTGTGGTCTAGAATGGAGTTGGAGAGAGAATTGATAGCACCATTATAAAGAGTGTGTTTTCTTTTTTTTTTTTTTTTTTGAGACGGAGCCTCAAGCTATCCCACTGGGTAGAGTGCCATGGCACCACAGCTCATAGCAACCTCCAACTCCTGGGCTCAAGCGAATCTCCTGCCTCTCCTCCCAAGTAGCTGGGACCACAGGCGCCCACCACAACGCCCAGCCATTTTTTGGTTGCAGCCATCATTGTTGTCTGGCGGGCCCAGGCTGGGGACTCGAACCCGCCACCTTAGGTGTATGTGGCTGGTGCCTTAGCCGATTGAGCCACAGGCGCTGAGCCGAGAGTGTGTTCTCTTAAAAAAAAAATTTATAAATATGTAGACATGGTACCAATTACTCATAATTAACAAAAGCTTATTTATGAAAATGCAACAAGTTATCTTTACTACCAAATGATTAGAAGTCATTTTCCTCTAAAATCAAAAGCTGACATTACTTTAAGAGCTCCTGACCATATTCATTTTCTATCTCATTTTATCATTTGTCTTTCTGGATACATAACAAGTAATGTTAAACAAATTTATATTACAATTGTATTTATTAGTGCAGTATATTTAAAAAAAATAAAAGCATATTTATTTCCCCTTTGAATTAGTGTTTGCAGTCTTGGAACTGGTCCTAGTAAATCTTTTGATCATGGTGTTATCACTTGAGCACTGAGTGTTCTCTTCTAAGAACTCTGAAATAACTACAGACTTACTGTACTTACACCAAGGAGTTTCAAAGTCAGTTTTATTATTCAATAGGTTTATATTTTTAAGGCTGAAGAGAAGGCAGCAGCTGACCAGTAGCTTTCTGATTCCTAGTCTCCTGCAAGACAGTGGGATCCTGGAGTTATCAATTTTTCTGATGGTACTTTGCTGGAAGATTAGGACTAAGGCAATGTGATTCTCAAATCACTGACCATATTCCCAGATATGTGATTGTCACAGAGCCCTCAGTTCTCTGGTGTTTTGATAAAAGTAATTCTTAGGGACCCAACTTAATGACTGACCCTCCAGCACATTCTGTTCTTTTGTAAGTATTGTTTTCTGTATTAAATCTCTCTCTATTTAAATTAGAGGGAGGGATTGTTCTGTCCTCAGTTGAATCATACTAAGCATTAATTCATTGGGCTACTATGAGAATTAAATAAGGGTGATGAATGTAAAGCAATTAGGAGAGTCAAGGGCTAGATCATCATTAAATGTTAGAAAAATTTGTAGAGAAACCCTTTAACGGACGTATTTCACTTTGATGAACGTAACTGTCTCATAGCTAGAGTAAAACCAGTAAAAACTCTGTATTTTTTGCTAGAATTTTGAGTTAGATAGATCTTCTGATGTTAATAACTTATTTGTAAATGTATTTGTGTAATGATGCTTATCTTTATTACGTTCTGTTTGCACAAAAGCCAAATGCAATCAGGAAAGCCAATTAAAATATAGAAGAATCAGTCAATATGGGTCATTGCTGGTGGCATCAGCCATTGATTCAGTTAGTCAAAAGATAAAATGAAAAATGGTTTATTTTGTAACTGATCAATGTGAGTCTCCTACAATTGATTTCCCTGTATATATTCATAGTAATATTTTTTCTTCAGAATTTAGAATTGATTTTCAAACAAATATTTAAAGTAATTTTATTAGACTATTCCTATGCACTTAATGAAGAATTACAGGTTAAGGAAATAGTTCCAATAATTAAAGGGAAAATAAATAGGCAATTAAATAAGCAACTTTATTAGCTCTATTAATCATAGACGCAGTCTCAAGAAAAGTGAAAAATAAAAGCTATTTGCTAAGTCATACAGACAGGAAATAAATAAATTTATGACCGCTGAATTTCTTGCAGCATGTTTCTGTCCACGCTAATGAACTCAGTGTATATTTTTAATGTGCATTCGTCTTCATTTTTAAAAGGTGACCTAATTTTGGCACATATCCTTTTAATTTGTACAAATAATACTTACCTACAAATATATTTTTTCAAATTTTTAAGTCCACATTATATTTGAAGATACTTCTGGTATGTTAATCTAAGTTCGTCCCAAATTCTCCATGCATTTCATTATAATGTATATTTCCATTTTCCTGTCCAAGGACATCAACATGCCCCCATTTCCTGCAACTGCAGACAGCTGTATAATAATGAAAAATGAGAGGACCCCTTGAGCATGTGCTTAGGAGCAAGACTGCAGCATCATCAGAAATACACAGGCACAAATTTGCTAAAGGTTGGTAGTTTGCTTTTCATAATGGCTTTTCCAGCTTCCTTCAGCAAGACAGGCCGGTTTTCAGTCCTGTATATTCTCACCAGCACTTGGTGTTGGCTGATGCATGCAACATAGTGACTTTTAGGAATATGTTTCATGTATCCAAAACAGGACTTTTTTTATGTTTAAGAGATAATAATTGCAAAGAAATATCAACATAAAGTGAGATTATCCTTGGCAAAGCAGGGTGAATACTTACCCTCTAACACTGATGTATCAATTATTTATATTTAATTTTATTACTAGTGAAGAACATCTCCTCATAAAAAAAATTAGCGACCAGACAATCCTTTTGGTAAGTACATATATACTTTGGAAGTTTTTCTTCTGGTTTACTGTGCTTTTCTTATGGTTGGACAAGAGTCTCCTGCATATTTAGGTTGTAATCCTTCGGTTTCAGTCATCCTCTTCCAGTCTGCAATTCAACTTCTTATATCCTCTATTGTGTTCATTAGCAAAGAGAATATAAATCTATTTTATTCTTTGGGGACTTGAGTAACAGTTTATTTCAAGTGGTGATAATAAGAGTGTTATATCATCTTTTCTGTTTACAATACATTTTACCTTTCACATTGAAATCTTTGATCTATCTAAGGTTCACTTTTATATGGATATGAGATCCTTAAAGCTTTATTTTTCTTTGGCTAGAACTCAGATGGTTGATCCAACCTCCTATGTAAACCTTTCTTTCTCTACAAATTTGTTAAAGCGTAACAACTATACCATTTCCTATATTCTACTGACATTTTCTATGCACTACTTTGTTAGATTGTTTTAGTTTTCTGGTCACAGGCAAATGTTGGAAGGTTTTTATTATTATATTGTTGCAATATGTCTTAACATCTAATGAAGCAAGTATCTCTTATTGTGTGTTTATTTCAGAATACTTTTTACATATTTGTGAGTATTAACTCATACATGAAAATTTTTCAATCTAGTAGTCAAATTCCACATAACTTTTCCTGGTATGTTAATATCAATTATATTGAATTTATAGGTTAGGTGGGCTGCCAGGAGCTTTCAATTTACATAAGTAGTCTCAATCATGGATTGAAAGATGTGCTAATTTCTTCTTGTATAATTCCTGCCATACATCTCATTTTTCTAACTCTCATAGTGGAGCAACTATATGGCAGAACCCTGGTGACATTAGCTTCAGGGGAGTTGTGGAGTTGTCTGTGTTTCATGTCTCTGAAGTAAAAGAAGACAGTCTATTAGGTATGTTGAGAGAGCCAATTCAGAGCAGCTGTCCCAAAGATAGTAAATGTTAAGAAATTTTGACATTGAGCTGTCCCTACCTATTCTTTATGTCTCCTGCCTCAAACACAATTAAATTTGCTTTTTAAGAAGTAAATTTTAGTTTAAAAATTACCTTTCATCTTGATTTCTTATGGAGAAAGAAATTTTCTTTTGGCTGGTGCAAGCATTCTTAACTTGGCCATCATAGATACTATTTAAAATTAATAAATTGGGATTCCAAGTTAGTCTGTCATATGATTCCTTTCTAGGAAAACATTATTACTAGAAGGGGAAAAACACCAACTTTCTGATCTTAAGAGCATGATATATTGCTTATAAAGATAACAGCTTTATTTCTATTCATACATACATAGTTCCTTATAATGTGGCTTTGAACTTTTCTAGCAGTAGATGGACTCAACCCATTGAATCAGGGCTGACTATTTATGACTTGTAGCTTCCACTATCACCTTTTTAGAACCTTGAGAAAAATATATGAATAAAGCTGGGGCAAGCCCAGTGCAAATGAGAGAGACCACCTAGACAAGGATGCACTCCATGTAACAAACACCAACTCAAGCCATGTGAATTGAAGGATCTGAGACCATGCAATTCCAGTTGAGCCACAACAGTGATCTCAGATGAGACCAGCAAAAGAACCATTTGCTGAGCCCAGCCAAAATTTCTAATCCATATAAATATAAATAAGTAAAATCATGTTATAGTCTGGGACTGGGTAACTACAACACATAGACTAAATCTAGTCTGAATCTATTCATTTTGGAGACTTCATGTTAAGAATCATTTTTATATTTTTAAGAGTCAAATAATGATAATATTCAATGGAAATTCATAGTCCATTAACAATTATTGTATGACATTCTATTAAAAAAACTTTGCTGACACCTGTTTAAGCCAATGTGTTTAGATTATGTGTATGCAGAAATACATAAAATGCATACTGAAGCTTGAAACTTGCTTATTAGACCAATAAAAATCATGTATGGATACAAAAACATTTCATAAATTTTTAGATTCTCTACAAATGATAAAGTGTAAGGATTGATTTTGAGAGTAGAGAGCCAAAACGACTAATGACTAGCCAAAACAACGACTAATAGACATAGAGTGTTCTATAGCAAAGTATTGGCATTATCAAAATGTAAGAAATAAATCTTTCAAGAAAAACATAAGCTACATTTCAAGACACATTTTAATCATGTATTGTTTTCCATGGATTTCCTTCTTTATAATTCCTATTGAATAATTAAGTAAGGTAGTAATTACTTATACAGGGTGAGCATTCCTAACCCCTAAACCCAAAATCTGAAATGCTCCAAAATCTAAAAGTTTTGAACATTGACATCACACCACAAGTGCAAAATTCCACACCCAACCTCATGTGATGGGTCAAAGTCAAAGTACAATTCAAACTATGTAACATGCACAAAATTATTTTAAATTATTGTATATTTTATATACATTTAAATTATCGTATATTTTATATACACCTTTACACATAAGTTTTTATGTGTAAAGGTGTATATAAAATATAATTTCACTATTAGACTTGGGCTTCATCTCTAAGATATCTTATTATATATATGCATATGCAAATATTCAAAAATCCATAAAATCCCAATATTTGAAACACTTTTGTTCCCAAGTATTTTAATACTCAACTTGTATCAGCTACATATACGTACATGTAGAATTATATTAATTTTACATAATTTATTCTACTCAGTGTTGGACAAATATGAAATTTGCAATGTACAACATTTGGGCCTTATGTGAATGGATAGATAGATAAATTTAGTTACTGTTTGAATGCTATATTACTAATATATTACTTAAAGAATCAAATGATTAATTTAATTTGTTGTCTTTTCAGATACTTTCTACTTATGTTGTCCCAGGTTGTTACCCTAAATAAATTAATCAACATTTATCGTGACTATTAATACATTTTACTATTTCCAATATTCTGAAATAAATATTTTTCCATAGATTGTTATTCTTTGCTATACATGTTTTTATGCATAGTTCCTTATAATGAGGCACTATATAATATTTTAATAAGTTGAATTACAGATAGCAAACATATAACAGTAGTTTAAAAGGACAAGTAATTTTATTTACCTCCTGTTAAAAATGTTGGCTGTTATAGTGACTGCTCCATGAAAATCAGGAGTGGTTGTTATTATGTCAAGATATAAAACTCCATCCGTCCTTTTTTCCATTCTTAGCTGATGCCCTGGTCTACCTAATATGAAATAAGTCAACACCAATGACATTCCATGCAAAAGAACATATGGCTATGTGTAACTTAAAGGAAAGCTGGAAAAAGTAATCTTTATTTGGGAGAATATAACACTGGTTTAAAAAAGTGGGCAAAAGATATGAACAAAAACTTTTTTAGCAAAGACTACTGGCCAAACCCATGAAAAAGAATGCTCAACATCTCTATCAGGAAAATGCCAATCAGAACTACACTGAGATACATAGAGAGAGAATGACTCACACCGTAATATCCCAAAGCAACAGATGCTGGCACAGATGTGCAAAGGAACTCTATACACTGTGGGTGGTCTGCAAACTGGTGAAACTTCTGTGTGTGAAGATGCCTCCGTGTGGAGATATCTCAAAGAACTTCCAGTAGACCTATGATTTGATCCGGGAATCCCACTGCTGGACACATACCTAAAGGAGAAAAGGTCACTTTATAAAAAGGACACCTGCACTTGAATGTTTATAGCAGCATAATTTTCAATCGCAAATCTGTGGTAACAAACCAAGTGCCAATCAATACAAATTGACTAATAAAATGTGTTATATGCGTACCAGGGTGTACTATTCAGCAATAAAAAATGTATATAGACCTGGTACCTTTTGTGACAACTTGGATGATACTGGAAACCATTCTTCTCAGTGAAACATCACAAGATTGGACAAATAAACACATGTACTCAGTACCGAATTGGAATGAATCAATCAACACTCAGTGCACATATGGAAGTAAGTATCAGTAAACATCAAGCTGGGGGGGAAGAGGTAATGGGTAAATCCACACTACTGGGTACAGTGCATACTAACTGGGTGAAGGGCACACTTACAGTTTTGATTCATACTGCACAGAAACAATGTAAACAAAACTTGTGTACGTTCTACTATTATGAAAAAAATTTTAATGGCATTACTATAAAAGAAGGTGAGAGTGAATTTTACAGAGTGGTTACACATCCCAGTTTGCTCCATAAGTTTAATTGTTCTTTCAGAATCCCTTCAGAGGTAAGCACCTTTTCACTCTGTGAGAACTTCCAATTTGGAAGACAAATGTTGTGGTTACAGTAATATTGGAGGGAAACTAATAGACTTTCACAGGCAGTATTATACTACAAAGTGCTTTCCTTACTGCTGGTACCAGTGGTTTTACTTTTATGCCTTACTGTACATGGTGAGCAGTTACCTACAATTCTCGAAAACCTTACTCCATCACCCACATTTATGTATTTCTTATTTCTCAGATAAGTGATCAAATTCTTTCTTTTATGTATTGTTACAACTTAAATTTAATCCCATTATGTGTTATTTCTCTTATATGACTATAATGTAATTTATACAATACATATTCTTCCTATCAATAACAAATTAATTATAGATGCTTGTAGTACAAAAAAATCTCATTTTTATTTATCTCATTAAAGTCACTAAAATGTATTCACACTTTTGCCATAACAAGTAAGATTGCAGTGTGCAATATTTTTTAAATGGACATAACACCAGGGTGGAGACAGTAGCACAAGTCTCTGTATGGAATCTATGTTACATACCACCTGTTCTTTTAAAAAGTCACAGTTTAGATAAGATTTCATTTAGATAAGATTTTTATCAATGCGGGTATTATTGCAAAAAGGAAAAGAAAAATTTCAAGAATGTTTCTTGAATTTATGTTGCTGGACTTCACCTGTGACATTTATTCTTTAACGTGAACTCTAACTTTCTTTACACCTTTACATAAACTTTAGCTTGTACCTTAAACAACTGTGAGGTGATCATTTATGTTGGTTTAAAATACAGGTGTATTTGCTACTATAAGTGTTCAGTGGCACAAAAACATCATGAATCATAGGATTTCTAACCCGCTGTGCACAACCACATCATTTTATATATATTCTATAACTATGACTTACATTATGTTATTTTTGTTAGTCTGAATTTTAGAACACTCTTGCCAAAGAGCATCCTCCAAGGGCCCACGGTGAATGCCACTAATAGACACTGCAGTACATAAATAGAACAATGTCTCGTGGGTCTATACACCCCCTGAGCTGGATAATTACTTATTATATGAAATATTTGTTAAAGAAGAAAAAGAGGAAAAGTTCCTACAAAAGAAAGATTTTAAGATAAGAGAGCATTCTGAATGCTGGTTATTTTATTTGGAGGTGTTTGCCTTGTTTGGATTCTGTGTTTCCTTTATCATGTCAATTTTAGCTATCCAAAACCTTATGTATTGATGTTGTTCTGGAAATCCCAGCATGTTTGTGTCTTGTTGCATATCCACTCAATAAAGAAATACAAACTTAGGTTTCAATTCTTATTGAAAGTTTACATATCTAGAACAAGGCTGTATCCCTTGGAAAGTTTTATGTATTCCCAGCATTAATCTGTATTCTGAGGAACCTGCAGCCTGCACTGCAATGGTGTCTGCTTTTGTACCTACAAGCATATGAAACTTATAGAACCTTACATGAGGAAAATGAGAGGAAGGGAGTTATTGGTATTATAATATAAAATCCAGGTAGGATTTAGTTATTAGCCTCAATGCATTACTTGTACACACGATTGCAGAACTCAGAAATATTATGTTATGTCCTTATATTACATATTAGAAGTGCTATCCATATCAGACTTTAAGATACAAATATTTGCAAATTAAGATTTGTGATAGAGTTGCAAATACACAACAGAATGTTTCCATGCACTTTCACCTAGTCTTTTCAGAAAAGAACATCTTACATAACCACAATACCTTTAACAAAACTAAAAAAAATGTGTTACAGTATCAATTAATGTCCTTTTTAAATTTCAAGGTCCTATGGAGCATTTAGTTGTCATGCTCCAATGCTTCATAGCCTCCTCAAATCTCTCTCAGTTTCTCTGTCTTCTCTTTCCTTCGTGACTGAATCTTAAGAAGAGTACCGGTTGTGTATTGTGTATAACACTGATACATTTGAGTTTATCTGGTGTTTTCTCATGATTAAACTTGGGCTATGATTTGGGGACGAACACCACAAAGGTAAAGTAGCCTTCTCATCACCCATCTGGTGGCACGTGACACCAACGTGACATAACTAGCGAGGTTAACCTTCATCAGTTAGTTACCGCAGTGTGTGACAGGTTTCTCCAGTTCATGTAGAATGGAATTAAGGAGAATTAGACACCATCGCCTTGTGAGAGGAACATCAAGGCATTTGTGGACGTGTGTTAAAACCACGAAAGCAATGCATATTTAGAAGAAAATACATTAAGCTCTTGCAACAATCCTGTTTCTCCTTAAAGCGCCATGCAGTCTGGTGCTTCTCTGATTACATTTGCTATTTACACACATATAATTATTCTATATGGATGAGTCAACACTTCTCTATCTGTTCTACTGGGTATTAGTAGAAATTCACTTCTATTTATTTTTTCCTTTGTATTATTATTTAAAAGTGTCATTCTACTAAAAAACGAATATGCACCTGTGGTGTTGATTTGGAATTAGAGATATTGGTGCAACTCATGATTCCCAAGATGACAGATAGGTAGAATGATAGGTGTAGAAATAATATAGGTGCACATGCACAGATATATGCACAAAAATACAAGGAGTCTCTAGATCTTTACATTGTGAGGAATTTGAAGCATACATTCGCTTTCACTGTGATATTCCAATTAAAGGAACGCAACAAGAATCTTTAGAAAAATGGCTGTTTCTAATGTTGAGCTACTAGAGAAGCCTGAAGAAACAGGTTCTACCTGAAATCCCAGACTTGCCTAAAGGAAAAGAAAATAGAATGGTTAAAATATAAAATTGTGCATTAAAACTATATTTATATTGATCATGACCATGAAGTGTGTGTCAATGATGGCTTATGGTTAGTTTCTTAATGATGATAAATGTAAGTGAATGTTCCAAAGTAGAACCCAGTAGAAAATTAAAAAAACTTAAAAGGTGAATAAAAATCTAAGTCCTGAAAGTCTTCAACTCAGGGAATAGTTAAGAAGCTTACTTGCCAATTATAATGTATTTTAGTTTAGGACTTCATCTCTATTCTAAAAAAAAAAGTAATATTTATTATGCTTACACAACACTTGTAGTGCAACATTTTGCAATGTGATTTTAGTTACTGTCGAGGAAAATTTGCATGTTTAATACGTAATCCTCTATGTGTTGTTGTACATTAACAATCAATAAAACAGACGCTGTCACCTTCAGGAAGTTCATAGCCACCAGGGCAGATAGACATTGAATTGATTCAACTGGTGCTGACCTGAGAGGTGGATTTTTAAAAGAAAATAGGAAGATAAGTAATAAGCAATGTTCTAAGATGCCGTAACAAATGAGGCCCAACCCAGCACAAAATGCCCTGCGGAAAAGGTTAAATGTAGCCAAACAGTAATGTGGTGGACGGAACACGTTTGAAGCACGGAGGAGCATGTGTTAGAACAACACATTTTGCAAAATAAACTGATTCATGTAAACAGTTTCGTTTCATAGTTCCACTATCTTGTGGTTACATGGTGGTGGGGGTAAACGTCTTCACTTATACACATTTTTTCCTGAGGAGAAAAATTTTGAATGTAAATTTTCAGTAAATATCAGATTACAGTGAAAAAAAATATATGTAGGATGAACTCATTCGAAATTTATGTTAAACATATAAGTTTTTAGTACTTGAGTTTATATACATATGTATCTTATTAGCATATATGATTTTTAATGTTTTATGAGCAGTAAAATATATTTTTTAAATTTTTCCCTGGTAGGGCAAGGTCTCACTCTGTTGCCCAGGCTGGCAGGCGGTGGTGCACTAACACATAGGTCCCGAAAGCCTCAAAATCCTGGGCTCAAGTGATTCTTTTGCCTCACCCTCCCAAGTAGCTGGGATTATAAGTGGAAGCTGCTGTGCCTGGCTAAATTTTAATATTAGACGTTCAAAATATGCAGCCTAAAGTGTGCTCATTTATTTTGGAAAAAAGTCATTGTTAAAATAACTTTATTAGTTTTATACAGTTTTCTTAATGAATGGCATTTGAAACTTGTCTATAAGCTTAGGAAGAAACATGTAGCATGTATATTAAATTTTTCTCTATCCTATGTAGGTTGGGCCTAAACATTACTAACAGGTGTGTAAAATATGGCTTAGTTTCTTTTGATAAAGTGCTTCTTTAGGAAAATATTCCAAATAACTGTCTTTGTGATCAAAACAGCCATATTCGGTAAAGCAACAGTGACATCCAGTGACTACAGAGATTAATTCAAGGAATATTGTTCAGATTTATCCAAAGCAAGGAATACGAGTTATTAAATAATAAGCTGTACTTTTTTTGCATTATTTAAAAAATTCTAAGACTGTATTAGTAAAATGTCACTGACTGAAAATGAAAAAAAAAAAACAGATAATCATTGGGAGAATGAAAAAATAAAGCCACAGATGGTGATAAAATATTTGCAAAATAGGTCTAACAAAGGATTTGGATCCAAAATGTACAAAGAGCTCTTAAAACAGAACACCATATGTCATAAGGGAAATGCAAGTTAAAAGAACATTAAAATACCACTATCCACCTATTAGAATAACTGAAATACAAAAAAAACTTATAATACCAAATGTTGGGAAGGGTGCAGAAGAGCAATTCTCGTTTACTGCTGGTGAGAATACAAAATATGGCAGCCACTTGGTAAAGAGTTCAACAGTTCCTTATAAAGCTAAACAGTCTTATCACATGATTCAGCAATCATGCACCTAGGTATTTATCCAAGTAAAATGGAAAGTTACATCTGCACAAAAACTTGACACAAATGTTTATAGCAGTTTTCTTCATAATCACCCTAAATTGGAAGCAGCCACAATGTCTTTCAATAAGGACATTATTTTCCTTATTGAAAAGAAGATGAACAAACCATGATATATACATACAGCAGAATATTATCCAGCCATAGAAAGAAATGAGCTATCAAGCCACAAAAAGGGAACCATGAGTGAATAGTGCTCGGTGCATGACATCATGCCTTTGCTGAAACCCATAGTACTGTACAATACCATTGTGAACTTCAAGGTAAACTACAGACTTGAGTTAATAAATAAAGAAACAATATTGGTTTATCAATTGTAACAAAAGTATCATAAAATATATGATGTTAATAATAGCAGAAAATGTGTGTGTGTGTGTCATCTGGGCCCTCTGTTTTATGCTAACATTTTTCCCCCACAAGAGAAAAAAACAAAACTAATCCATCACATGAGTATAATTTGATAGTAGTTCACAGTAAAAAGCAAATTGCAGAGAGATTCTTACTTGACTACAGACCCAACCTAACATTCGTAACAGAAATTTATATTTATTTTCTGTGTTAATAAAAATGCTGTGTCAAAAATAAAAGGAGGAAATAAGCCAACTGCGAACTCCCGCTGATTAGACGGCTTCCGAGTGCTGTGATCAGTCCTTCTTGCCTCATTTGAAGAGGACCATCAACAAGTTCAAGCAACTTCAGAGGCAAACAGCTACTTAATAGGTGTTGAACTATGGACTATGAAGGCCGAAAATTGGAGACCATAGAAGCCAAAAGTAAAACTAATCCATGTATTACCTTCACATCTTCCATGTAAAAGATAAAATTCCTTTAACTTACAGAAGTTCAATGACAAAAAAGCTGAAAATTATAGGGGAAGATATATATCAATGATTTTCATTCAGGATAACATAGTAAAGAATAGTAAATTATTTAATTACATTAATAAAACCTTAAGACACTAATCATGGATATATTTTATTTTAACCATAATCAGAAACCCTTGCTATTTTCACACATTATTTTTAAGTGATGAGAATGATCATTTATTTTTATAAAATAAAAATGATGAGAATCTTAGGAATGATGTAGTAATATTCTTAATGTTTGTGTTATGTCACATTTTTGTCTTATTTATTTTCAATTTTATAAAATTGCAATCAAAGGATACAGATTTCCTGTCTACAATAGCATGTAATAGTCATTCCATTTGCTTAAGAAATTGATATGCACTATTTTTCTGTAGGGCCCAGAAGACATGGAATTACTTCACACTTAACATTTCTTCAAGACAAGAGAGTAAAACCAATTAAAACCTTCTGGCTATGTACCTTGGATCCCTGGGGCATTCCAGGCTGCTCTGTGTGAGCTTGGTATGAGTATAAGGAAGCCTGTATCCAGATACCTCCGCCCCATGGAGGATTCTTTGTACAGGTGTCTTTGCTCAGGCATTTCTCCATTAGCCTAATTGTGAGAAATGTGCCACAGTCTGAAGCCTACCCAATTCTTCCTACTTTCTCTCCTTGCAAAGGTGCTAGACCCGCCTTGTGCTCCCAATGGTTCCCTTGCTCCTTCCCGTCCCCTTCCAGCTATCCCTCACTAATGTATACATATCTATTGCTTTGAGTTTTGCTACTTTGTACTGTCATAGTTAATTTGATGCCTCAACTTGACTGGGCTAGGGGATGCCTATGTTACTAGTCAAACATTATTTCTGCTTGTGTCTATGAAGCTGCTTCTGGAAGAGATTAGATTTGAACTAGTAGACTGAGTGAAGAAGCTCCTCCTGCAGCACGGTGGGTGGGCATTATTCCATCTGATGAGGGTCCAACTAGGACATAAAGTGTGGGGGGGCAAATTCTCTCTTTCTCTTGAGCTGAACTCTCTGTCTTCTCCTGTTTTCAAACATTAGATTTGAGGCTTTCAGACTCCAGACGTATACCAGCTTCTCCTTTTCTGCCTTCAGTTCTGAGACCTTTGCCCTTCAACTGGGAGCTTCACTGTCAGCTCATTAGTTTCCTGACCTTCAGACTTTGAATGATGCCACCAGATTTTCTGGTTCTCCAACTCACAGACAGTATATCATGGACTTTTTGGCTTCTATAATTACATGTGCTTATTCTCATAACAAATCTACAATTATATGCAATCAATCTCTCTCATATAGACATAGATATGTGTGTGTATAAAATATAAACAACCACAGCACATATACAGAGGGTGCCAACAATGTATGCACATTTTAGAAAAAAAAAAAAAACCTGTGTTAGCTTAACAATACTCTAGACAGTTTTTTAAACTATAGGCCTTTGATGGTTGTCTTCTTCTTTGATCATTTACCATAAAAAACTTGTAATTATAAATTATTTTTCTTCCCCTGTGAGGTGTAAATATTCTCCCAGCCTCTTAATAGTTGTATACCCTTGGGAAATCTTTTTCAAGGGCCTTAGAGCCATACCTTTGTGTTGTAATCACCAAGAAAGATATTGCTCCTGTCTCTCAGCCTCTGTGAGAGGGTAGTCTAAATTTGATAAGTACCAACTGGCAAATACACATGACTTAATCACATTAACTAACCTAGCCCCTAACATCCAATACTTATCCACTAGCTCACCCCTATGGTTAAAATTCTTCTGCCTTTTGTTTCACAGGAATTAATGGTACTCTCTCTCCTCCCTAATTGCCATAGTCTTAAGTAAAGTCTTCCTTCCCTCCTTAACTCCTCCCAGCACATGTGTTCTTTGATTCACTCTCAACTGAAGTCCCAGATAGGAGCAAAGTTCCACCATCAGATAATTTAGTGACTCAGTCTTCCAATTCCAGCTCCCAACCGTTTTTCTAGCTTCCCAGCTGGTTCTACTTGGACCAGATACAGCCTATTTTCCCTGAGCCTACTTGTATTACAGATTTGTAAACTACATAGCTGATTGCTATTGTTTTAAGCTACTGATTGTATTTTGTTACGTATCAATAGATAACTGGAATAGTGAGCTCCAAATTACCCTAATTTGCTAATTACCCTTTAATAAACATTCCATGTGGAAGTTAATTCTGAGAACTCCCCCTAATACTGAACACTCAATTAACAACCATCCAGAATCCTACCATTTCCCTTTCTGTGACAATTTTTCCTTGGATCCCTGAGGAATGTCCCTGGGGAATACACATTTTTGTGTCTAAAGAATATGTTCAAAATAAACAGTGATAGTAGAGCTATAAAAGGAAGAACAGGACTTACATGATTTAAATTCCGCTATTCTATTTGACCTTTGGAAATTGTGTATGTGCAACTAAAATTTAAAGCATTGAAACAGAGTTTGAGTTAAAGGGGATAAGTATTTAGTAAGTGTCATTTTTATTCCATGTATGAAAAATATTCCTAAATTTAAATAATATCTTTAAAACTAAAATACATACCTGTTTTATAAGTGCTAATTGATTATTTAGAAACTAAAGAACAGATGAGGAAAATAAGAGTTAGAATTTCATAGTTATGTAAGTTGTTTTTTACGGATAATTCAATTGTATTAAAATTCACTTATTTATTACTGAACACTTATTTACACTAAAACATTTATTTTATAAGACCCTATTTTGGTACATCTAATGCCTCTAATATTATGTATAATTTAACTTTAGAGTCATCATTGAAAATAATTTTGTCATATAGAGGAAAGAAAAGGTAACTAATTCATTCTAGTGTCAGATGCTAGGTAGACCACCGGAATGAATATTTTAGATTATACACTCTGATGCATATAGACATAGCCTATTTTCCGTTACTCCTGGATCATAGAACTACTTAATAGATATTTGTGGAGTTGATGCATCACATAATGATATAGGAACTGTCAGGATCAGAGTTTTATTTTTGAAAGATGACATAGATATCAATGAGCAAACTAAATTAGAAATTGAGACTGCAGCTAGGTGCTGAATATCATGATTGAGTAAGAAATAGTGAACAAAAGTGGTAACTGCGAAGATAGACGAGATGGAAAAGTATTTAAAAACTATCTTTCAAGAAGAATAATTGGGCGGTGCCTGTGGCTCAAAAGGGTAGGGCACTGGCCCCATATGCCAGAGATGGCAGGTTCAAACCCAGCCCTGGCCAAAAAAAAAAAAAAGAAGAAGAATTGATTTAGAAAATCAGTGATATAGTTCAGTTTTATACATGATGTCCTAGAGTTTCTTTGAAATATCTAAGTGAGACGGCACCTGTTGCTCAGTGGGTAGGGTGCCAGCCCCATATACCAAGGGTGGTGGGTTTGAACCCAGCCCCAGCCAAACTGCAACAAAAAAATAGCTGGGCATTGTGGCAGGTGCCTGTAGTCCCAGCTGCTTGAAAGCCTGAGGAAAGAGAATTGCACAAGCCCAAGAGTTGGAGGTTGCTGTGAGCTGTGATGCCATGGCACTCTACCAAGGGCAATAAGGTGAGACTCTGTCTCTAAAAACAAAAAGAAAAAAGAAATATCTAAGTGGATATATTCAATAGGTAATGACATATATCACATCTATGTTTAGAATAAAGGCCTTAGAAAGAGCTGCTATTAATGAATAGAAAGAGTTGGTGTGAATAGAAAGTGTTGGATGTAATTAATTAAAGATGCAATGCTTGAATATGTAAAAAGAAATAAAATGGAAATGATTTCTTTGGGGGTATACATCAAGGAAGTATTCAACATCTGGGATTTATATACATATATTGTATATTTGATACCAAGAATAAGAGAAGGATCCATTTAGTTCTTTAGATCAGAAAAAGTTATATAAACTCTTCTGGGAAATTACAATTAATGGACCAGCAGAGAAATAGGATCCAGACAATAATAAGACTGAGAAATAGATACAAAAAATCAGCTGGACATTTCTAGAAAGACATGGTGACTATTCTCATAGTCTGGAGTGGTCAAAGTCTGGAGTGATCAAGGTGATCACTGAAAAGTGTCCATTTGACTTAGCAAATGAGAAAACTTTGGAGAAAAGTGCTTTAGTAGGTAGATGTGTGTGAAAAGAAATTCATATTATTAGGACTGGTAGTTGGAAAGAGACATGAAAAACTATTGACTATTTCAAAAGTCTTGGCTCTACAAGTTTACAGAATGATAAATAGGATGCAACTCTTAGGAAGAATTTGCTTCCTTTTTAAAGATGTATGAAATTGATTATGCTACTGATGAATAGAAAGAGCTGCTGTGGACAGAAAGTGTTGGGTGTGATTAATTAAAGATGCTTGAATATGTAAAAAGAATTAAAATCGAAATGATTTCCTTGGAGGTAAGATATCAAGGAAGTATTCAACCAACGTTTACTCTAGCTTCCTTTTAGCATTGCTTTCTATGTTGCAGAGATAGGAAAGCTTTTTCAAAAATATAGGTTATGTCATAGCTAAAATACAAAATGTGTTTTGAGCTCCATAATCAAATAAATTCACATGAGACATAAAATCAGAACTGAGAGTATTTACAAAGGAGCAATGTGCATGATTCTCTAATCTGTGGCAACATGGTTTTGAACCCAGCAAGTGTAATGGTGTGAGTGTGTGTATGTATGTGTGTGTTTTGGCATTTTTCTGAAAACAATAGCTATGAAAACAGCTTATCAATGGAACAGATTTAGTTTGTCATTATGGAGGGAACTAATGGAGCATTGCCAGCACACTGGCACCATTCTCTTATTGGGAGTCAACATTTGAGTCTCTTTATTCAGCCCCCTCAATGATTTATAAGCCATTTAGGGCATTTTAATAAATACATTAATCCTTAAACTAGGGTAGATTCTGTTCACTTCAGCTCAACCACAACCCATATAACGCATAAAAAGGTATGAGTAGAGATAAGACTGCCGCTGGCTCACACACTCTGCGGCTTCCCTTTCTCAAGATCATCTGTTGAGAGGAAGGAGTAAAGTTTTGGAGTAGAGTGGAGTTCTAAATAAAAATATAACTTTTCTATAAGTTTTCTAATAAAAACTTTTGCTTTGTTTACAAAAAAGAATGTAAAATCCCCAAGGTCAGGGGAAAGAAAGAAAGGAAATAGAAGCAGTGAGCTGATCTTATAGCTCTGGCTGGGCATTAGTCTGGGTTTTAAATACCAATGGGGACTACAAATAAGTTTTGAGTCTATGAGAGACACAATGTTATAACTGAGACACCTGCGATGTATTGAAAGTCTGCAAAAGATTACACAATTCTTGAAAAGGCAGGCAAGGGAAATCTCCATTCATCTGAACAAGTACATCATAGAGCTATTTCACTGGGATTAGAGCCAAAAAACAAGTTTCCTTTGATCATGTAAGCAAAGAACATGCTTTTCAAGTGAGTTTAAAGTGAAAATTTCATAGTTCTAATGGTTTAGAAAAGTAGAAAGAAAAAAAAGCTTCATAGTTGGTTTCTTCTAAAAAAAATATTAAAAATAGGTAAAAACCAGTACTTTCACAAAATTTTGTGCCAGTTTTGCACCGCACAACAGTACTTACTACTTTCAAGAAAAGTGAATCATATGCTTGACATCATAGATAGTGTATTCTCTTTTGCAATTTTCCATGAATGGCAATAACATGCTCTTCTAACAATTTCAATGTGTTTTGACAATTTCATCAAACAAATTGAGTGTAGAAAGAATGCCAAAAAGTTCCATGTGGGCTAATCAAAGTCAACTGGGATACCTGGCATATGCAATGTGTGATCTTTCTGAAAATACACACCACCAAAACAGAACCTGTACAATAACCTCACTGTGAAACAATTTGCAAAGTGATTAGCATTATAAGTGATAACTAGCAGGCGTAGCCAGCGGGATAGAGTATTAAAAATTTCAAAAATTAGAGAAAACGTATGAAAGGAAAAAAATTCCAGAAAATAATACATAAAAAGTCATTAAAGCTGAAACAAGAAACTAAAATCACTAATCCCAAAATACCAAATTGTGAGAAAAGGCAGATTTGAAAAGGAGTTAAGTAGGACTTACACAGTTAAAATATAGTTATTGCAATTAAGAAATTATTAATTCATCCCAAAGGCAGAAGAGACACAGAGACAGTTAGTGAATTGAATATGAGATCCCAGGAAATAACCCAGGAGGCAGCACGGGAGACAGATGACTTTTACTTTCTGCTTTCCTGGAGGAGATAAAGGCCAGCTAACGAGAGCTTTCATACACACCCACTACTTCACCTGTCTATGGTTTGCAGCTGTATCTATATACTATACTGCCCAGGACTGGCTATATACTTTTGGCACCTAGCCGAAAATGAAAATGTGGATCTCTCATTCAAATGCTCAGGAATGGGGACAGCAGAGCTTTGAGCCAAGTATAGGTTTTCTCTGGGTGTCTCATCCTGTGTGACTGCACTAGTCACATGTCCATGAGGACAATCTTTATACCAATCTTTACCTTTAGTTTATGGATGAGCTGCTTTATCTCTTAGCCAAGGTGAGTACATCTGTCTGGTCACTGAATTTCAGATTTTCAGAACTATTCCAGGTTATTCCTCACAAATTTATTTATTAATTCAATATAATACTAAGCAATATTAAGTTTTTTAAAGTTAATGGCTAACCAATGTTAGACTGCACGTGGAAGATGTAATGCACAAAAAATAGTCAATAGAACTTTGAAGTGTCTGAGACTGAGGACAAAGACTTAAATGGCGGGATGCAGTGGCTCATGCCTATAATCCTAACACTCTGGGGGGCTGAGGCAGGTGGATTGCCCTGAGCTCATGGGTTTGAGAACAGGCTGAGCAAGAGCAAGGCTTTGAGACTGGCACCTGTAATTTCAGCTACTTGGGAGTCAAGGGAATCACTTGAGCTCAAGAGTTGGAGGTTGCTGTGAGCTGTGATGCCACAGCACTCTACCAAAGGAAAAAAAGTGAGACTGTCCAAAAAAAAAAAAAACCTAAGACTTAAAGTATATTTTT
Organism: Galagoides demidoff; assembly: GCA_963574575.1. Taxonomy (NCBI): domain Eukaryota; kingdom Metazoa; phylum Chordata; class Mammalia; order Primates; family Galagidae; genus Galagoides; species Galagoides demidoff. The sequence continues at coordinate 49,617 of CAUYQV010172116.1, read as the reverse complement.
AGAAGGAAATGCCCTATAAGCTATAAAAGAATGTTAGCACTAGCTGAAGATTATTTCCATACTTAGAGGCCTACAAGTAATTGAACATGAAACACCGTCAGCCTGACATAAAGGTATTTCTCAGTTGCCATTCATATTTGTAAAAGGAAAAGTATACTCACTGAGTTTGCCATCAACTTGAAAAATCTGGATTCCACTTTTGATTTAAGAATTTCATTACCTAGTCTTTTTTTTTTGAGAGGGAGAACTGAACATTGTCTTTATGCATTTATATTGAATATCACCTAGATTCTGAATGACTTCTCTGTTGAATAAAAGAAAAACATCTGTTGCTTAAACAGTACAAATGATATTCTTTCCAAACAAGGAGGTGTTTGGCAGGCACCCTGCTTTCTAAGCTGTCTAATGGATCACTAATACACGTATATGGATCTGAAAGAATACTTCTAGATCTCGGAAAATTTCATGCCGTGAAAATGCTCTTCCCTGAATTGGTTTTGCTGTTAATGGAAGTGAATGTACAAGTGCAATACTTCCAACTAACCTTTCTTTTCTGTGTCTACAAAGTGGACAGCCGCTGTTTATCACTTTGCATTTTTTGTATTTTCATCCAAAATTACAGCATTTCAAGAAGAACTGTGTCTTCTCAAAGCACTTTTTCTACAAAAGGAGATTTTGTATGAACATTTTCCTTGGTTAGCAAAGATCATTGATATGTAGGATGATATATACAAATCATTTGATGAATATGCACCTGTTATAGATCTGATAAATAGAAAATACAATGATTTTGAGAATCATGACATCATACTCAAATTAGCGTTTCAGACTCACCTAGTTGGCCATCACTAAGGCACCTAAAAAACACAAATGGTATTTATTGAGCACTCAAGAAGTCACATTTTAACATTATTGTCTGAAGTCAAGAAAGATCCAATTGAAATATGGAAAAATGCAATTGAATATCAATGTTTTCAGCAACGTGCCCCAAACTGCTTTCTTGCTTCTCAACCACTTATTCTGTCAACTTACATTCTCTGACCTAACCCAAGGCAAGAGAGCCTTAGAGTCACAAATGATGGCCACCCATCTGGAGGACCAACCAAACTGCAGGCCTCCAATCTGCAACCAAATATTCAAAGGCTTCCAAACAAAAAGCAGACACAGGAAAGTCATCAAAAGATTAGTCAACTTTAAAATTAAAGTGGTTTTTATTTCTCAAATTATTAAGTACATAGTAGTTAGATTTTTAAAAAACAAGGTACATTTTAAAGTATAGGTAATTAAAGTTTCTTGATTGCAGGCTTACTTGTCTACAGCTAAATTAAAGTGGCCTTTCAACATGAAACGTTTCCCACTCCCTATTCTAAAGCATACAAAATTATTTCTGAAAATACAAATGCAAAGTAAAAATGTACTGTGAGCATCAAAATTTTAAATTAAAAGCCACATGAAGCCAAATTTTTCGAATCATCGCTAAAAATATGGCTGTCTTATTAAATGTTTTAAGAATATAAACTGTCAGTAGTTATAGTGTTCAGTGTTCATAATGTTACTGATAAAAATAATTTTTGTTCCACTTCATGTATTAAGTATAGACATCATATTAATACATTTCAGAGTTCTGTGAATGACCTAATATAGAAAACGTTTCCTTTATCTACGTAACTGTTGAAAATGCCTCAGTAATTTGTTTTTCCTCTAAAAAGAGGCATTATAATCAAATTGGAACACTCAGTGCTTTGAGGAAAATAATACACAGCATTCTAAGATCTATTCCATTCCTGCTCTCCAGGAGAAAGGATTTGACAGAGCCATTATCTTGAGTTTTTATCTTAGCATAGAATATTCATTAAGAAATGTTACAAAGAAGTGGCCAACACAGTCCGGGTGTGGTGGCTCACTCCTGTAATCCCAGCACTTTGGGAGGCTGAGGCAGGTGGATCACCTGAGCTCACAGGTTAGAGATCAGCATGAGAACAGTGGGACCCCATCTCTAAAAATAGCCAGGTTGTGGTGGGCACCTGGATTCCCAGACTTGGGAGTCTGAAGCAAGAGAATTGCTTGAGCCCAAGAGTTTGAGGTTGCTGTGAGCTGTAACATAGCACTCTACCAAGGGCAACAAAGTGAGACTGTCTCAAAAAAAAAAAAAAAAAAGTGGGCAACACATACAGAATATTTTGCAAGTATGGCTAGAGTTGGAACACACTCTTCTTAGTAAAGTAGCACAAGAAAGGATAAGCAAGAAATCCAAAGCCCTCAATTCTAATATGAAGCCAGTAGATGATCTAACACATACCTATATAAGAGAAAATGTCGAATCAATTTAGGTGGAGTGGAAGCCTGGAGAGGGAAGAAAGGCTGGAGATGGGGAGGGTCATAGTGTATGGCACACCTCTTGGCGGGTGGGACACAACTATAAGGGGGACTTTACTTAATAAATGCAAACAGTGTAACCTAATTCTTTGTACCCTCTATGAACCTGAAACAATAAAAAAAAAATAAAAATACATTTCCATAATAATTTTGTAAATAAAGGTAGATTTAGCTACAATTTTTCATTTTCCCTATGTATGGCAAATTTATGGGTAACTTGGGATGTGCATTTAAAAATAAGCTGTATCAGCTTGGCGCCTGTGGCTCAACTGGCTAAGGTGCCAGCCACATACACCTGAGCTGGTGGGTTCGAATCCAGCCTGGACCTGCCAAACAACAATGACAACTGCAACCAAAAAATAGTCGGGCGTTGTGGCGGGCACCTGTGGTCCCAGCAATTTGGGAGGCGGAGGCAGGAGACTCGCTTGAGCCCAGGAATTGGAGGTTGCTGTGAGCTGTGATGCCACGGCACTCTACCAGGGTAACAGCTTGAGGCTCTGTCTCAAAAAAAAAAAGAAAAAAGCTATATCTCTATGGAGTGGTATGGAATAAACTCTAAGATGTACACTTTATCTTTTCTAGAAAAAGTTATAGAATAATATTTCAATTTGGAAAAATAATTACATTCATATACAATTAATTTCCAGAACAACAAAGAAATTGTTAATAGTTGCCACTTCCTGAATCAAGTAGAGAGAGAAAGACATTTATTTTCCACTTCCCACTTTGTGTATGGTATGATTTATTTTTAAATTGAATATAAATTTTATTTCATATTTTTAAAACAAATATTTTAAAAATTCAACTTATCAGCGGGGTTGGTTTTATATCTTGCTGATTATGTTTGAGTTCTTTGTAGATTCTAGATATGAACCGTTTGTTGGGGGTATAAGTTGCACGGTTTTTCTCCCATTCTACAGGTTGTCTAATTCATTCTGTTGATTTCCTTAGCTGTGCAGAAGCTCTTTAATCAAGTCTCATTTATTTATTTGTCTTATTGCTGTAATTAATATCAGTATCTTAGTCATAAATTCTTTGCCTAGGTCAATATCTAGAAACATTTTCTATACATTGTCTTCCTGGATTTGTATGGCTTCATGTCTTACTTTTAAGTCTTTCATCTATTTTGAATTAATTTTTCATTCAATGAACATTGAATTTCATTCCTTTCCATGTGGCTACTCAATTTTCCAGTATCATTTATTTAATAAGGTTGTTTTCCCAAGTGTATATTCTTTTTTTTTTTTTTTTTTTTGAGACAGAGCCTCAAGCTGTCCCCCTGGGTAGAGTGCTATAGCGTCACAGCTTACAGCAACCTCCAACTCCTTGGCTCAAGTGAGTCTCTTGCCTCCTCCTCCCAAGTAGCTGAGACAACAGGCGTCCATCACAACGTCCGGCTATTTGTTGGTTGCAGCTGTCATTGTTGTTTGGCTGGCTGGATTCAAACCCGCCATCTTAGGTGTATGTGGCTGGCGCCTTAGCCACTTGAGCCACAGGCACTGAGCCCCAAGTGTATATTCTTGTCTATTTTGTCAAAGATCAGCCAGCTGTATGTAGATGTTTTAAAATTCCTTTGACTATTACAAATATTGTTCTTAAGTCTCAGAAAATGAGCAAATACTGTCCAGCCATAGAAAGAAAAGTTTCTAAATTATTTAACATAAGACTTATTATAGATCATGATACTTGGAATTTAGTCAGATCCTTTATTAGCTAGCTGTGGATATCTGGGCAAGACATTTCAATATGGGGATTTAATTACTTATATGTAAAGAAGAGGTTTCTTATAATTCTAACTCTTAAAGCCTAAATTAAGATTGATACAACAAAGAAATTTCTCTTCAAGTCCCTTGCCCACCCTGAGATGGGATCACTCATTTTCTTCTTGCTAATATGTTTAAGTTCTCTATGGATTCTGGTTATTAAACCTTTGTTGGAAGCATAACCTGCGAAAATCTTCTCCCATTCTGAGGGCTGTCTGCTTGCCTTACTTACTGTATTCTTGACTGTGCAGAAGCTCTTTAGTTTGATCAGGTCCCAATAGTGTATTTTTGATGTTGCTTCAGTTGCCCAGGGTGTCCTCCTCATGAAATGTTCACCCAGGCAGTCTTTTAAAGCACAACGAAGTCACTGCAAATAACAGTCAATTAGGGAATACTTGAATATAGCTTAAAGAGTCGAACTGGATTGTTCCTAAAACAAAGAAATGTAAATGCCTGAGGTAATATTCACCCCAGTTATCCTAATTTGATTAATATACATCATATGCCTATATCGAAACATCACATGTACCCTATAAAGATACACAACTATCATGTATTCATAATAAATACAAATAAATAAATATATTTCATACTCTTCATTCATTAAAAAAGTGATCAATATGGCCATTATTTATTTTCTCTGCTTTTAAGATCTGCTGTCAACTGAATTATATTCAATTCTATATTTTGCAATCAATTTCTTGAAGTTGATTGAAATTTCACACCCTTTTTGTAAGTTTTACAGTATTATTTTGTGAAGAACCTGTTGAATTGCCCTCAATAAGAGCATAGCTGTGGATTTCGACCATTAATTTGTGTTAAGAACTGGGCTGTGTTTCAAACATTCTGATGACTGTTCTGCCATCTTGTGAGTGTGGAAATCTCCTGAGGTTCTTGAGTATCATGCTGTCACAGCTGGGATGTGGGGAGGAGGCGGGGGACTAAAGGAATGTGAGAGAAAGCAAAGAAAACCCTGCTCTGGTTCTGTGGCTTTTGGTCAGGCATGGGATTAGATACGTGAATTATCACTTTTCTCTTTGTACTCTACCAGGCTAGATTTAGAGTCTAGTGACTTACAGTCACATCTTACCCACTATTTGTTAGCTTTATGTTCATAAACAAGTTCCTTGAATCTTAATCTCCAGGTGGAAAGCAGGTCAAATTAAACTTCACAAAAAGAATTTTCATTGATCCATAATAAGGTTATGACTAACTATAGTATACAACTATCTACTAGACTGTTTTCTAGGTATAATTGTGAAAAGCATCAAGCTTATTTTTCAGGTTAGGAAGTTATGTATTTTTAAATTTTCTCCTTTTATGAGATCACGAAATACCCCTGGCTATTTCTAAACCTAATCTCTCTCATCAGAGATGAGACAACTCGCATTTTTTTAACATAGGAAGTAAATTTCAGTATAAATCAACCTAGAAAACATTTGCTTTTGTTCAATTAGTCCCTCAACATTTCCCACCTCCTACAATATTTGCCTTTAAAAAAAATTCCAAACCAAGATGTTCCTGGAAGTTTTAGTCCTTCCCCAGCTGCTCTGCTTCTGAGTCCTGGGCGGGTGCCGGGGGAGCCACGCTGAGATCTGTTAGCAGCCCGGCTCCATGGTGGATCACTGTGTTACAGCATCAGCCCACAGCCTGACAGCAAGAAAAGTGCTTCACACGGGCATCTCTCATAAATGGTTTAGTCTCAAGGAAAGAAAAAACGGTTTGGAAGGTACTGAGGGGTCGAAAAACTTGCTATCCCTTTCAGCTCTGTGTTGAGTTACATACATATGAGAGCAGCTGCCAAAATCTTCTTGGTATGCAAGTTAGGATTTGCTTTTCATTTTAAAAGTATGACTCTAGTCCATTTCCATAATGGTTATCATGATGACCACAGTAGTCTACAAAGTTCTAAAGGATTTGGGATTATCTGAATCAAAGAAAAGATTTAAGTAGTGTCAGTCCAGGTTGATAATGTGTTCATTCTGTTTCTTTAATAATGTTTGCTATTGCTCTATTAGTCCAAATGTTTAATTACCCACATGATACATTTTATATCCTCATTGAAAAACAGGATGATCGCTGAATGACAGTGTATCCATTGACATGTTTTACGTGAAAGATGTGAAATGAAAATTTGCATTCTTATCAAGGAAAATCAATCTTGAGCCTTATTATTCATTTAATCAAATATGACATTTCTAAGGCTATTAAGTTTGTTGAAAGAATAGTCAAATAAATTAATAGACCTCTAAGTTCACTTCTTTAAAAAAAATCAGTTCAAAATGTACAGCAATGTCATGTTTTTGAGTAATAAAGCAAGCCAAATAGTTTTCCAAATAAATTAATATACATCTTTGACAACTCTATCCAAAATAATTTAAAATCAGTTGTTTAATTGGTTGTCATTGCAGAGCTGTATGGAAAACATGGGTTTTGAAATACTTAATGTTTATTTTAATTTACCTGCATTGCTCTTCTTTATTCCTAAATTAAATAGCATCATGACAAAAGTAATGTTAGGACAGAGATTGTTATTATACTTCTATCATCCTGCAAATGCCCCTTCTGCATCATTTTCTGGTGGCAGGATCTTCATGTTAAAATAAGTAGCGGTGAGAAACATGATCTAGAATATGAGCTTGTAAACTAGTCTCTAACCTTCTCTAACGACTCATTTAATGTCTTAAGGAAATCTTTAATGTTACAAAATTAATTATTAAAAATTTTAATTCCCTTGTGAGGTTACTAATAAAATAAGGCAAAATGAGTTCCAAGTGTTTTTTAGAGCGGTCATAATACCAGCACTACAAATCATGTCATATTTTAGAATCTTGAATCTTTGGGTGCTTTATTACACTCAAACTGAGACATTTAGTAGTACCAGTTGTTTTCTTGTATAATTGTCCCTGAACCTTCTCCTGGTCACCAGTTTCCCACCTCTCTCACCTCAAGTTTTGTGACCTCAAGAAGCTCATTATTTCCACATGTCAAGGTCACTGGTTCGGTTGACAGCCACTCAATCCTTTTATGCTTCCCTCAACTTTTTCTTTGCCAGATTATTTATCATTCTGGTTACAGTAATAGTAATTTCTTGATTGACTTGCTAAGATCCAATTTTAATCTTTGGATCTTGAATACCCAGGTATTCTCCACCATGTCGAGTATCTGTTATGAAGTTCTCCTGGCCTGTAAAATGTTCACCCCTACATCAGTGACCTGGATACTGTGTGGAGAACTGTCATCCAGGATCTGCTCCCAGAGCCCCATGACATCTGTTAACCCCCTCTACCTCACACACAGAGAGGGCTTTAGCATTTCTAAAGTACTGTAATGTTTGATCATTTTGAAAGATTTGTGAGGTAGCACAAATCTTTTTCACCATTTTCAAATGAGGAGAATAAGACTCAGAGGAGGTTAAAAGATTTGTTCAAAGGAACACAACTTTGGCATCTGGTAAGAACTACACTAATCCACAGAGCTGGATTCTTAGCTCTGATATTCATTAGCTCTGTGAATTTGGGGAAATTCTTTTATCTCTCTATGCCTCAGTTTCCTCTTCTGTAAAATAGGGATTAAAAAAGTCAAGTCCTTATTAATGCTTGGCATAGTCAGAAGTTCACAATGAAGGTTAACTTCTATTATACCTACAATTAGTGATTTCCATTAATTAGGGTTGCTGATAAAGGCAATTCCCACAGATGATGTGGAGTACTCCAAATTATTCGTAAGTAGATAGCTCACTCTTTGTTTTATATTTGCTACGTAGAAGGTTCTCTGCGTCCTCACAGGAACAGGATAAAGGAGAGCAAGCTCTCTAGCTCACCGAGGGCAAAAGCTGCTCCCTTGATTTATTCAGATAACTTACCCCCAAGCATGCTTTCTGTTTTTACTTGAATTATAGTTATAATTTTCTCATTCTCCACACTGTGTAGAGTCAGCCTGGGTGTTTTTCAGTAGACCTGTTCCAACATCTACTGTGATTGATTTATTTAGGAATACCTCCAGGCCAAAATGAGAATAGAAATAGATGGAACAGATGAAAGTACCCTGCTGCAGGCAAGAACTACAGATTGAGGTTAAGAGTAATTGCTTTGGCATAATTGTTATTTGTAATCTTAGAACAAATGCAAATCTCCCATTAGGAGCAGTAAATCCGGTGCTTAAAGTAGAAGATGATCATTTCTCTGCCTATAGTAGGAAGCCACGGCTGAATGCTAAGTGCCAGGCGTGAGCGTTTCCTCAGGTCTCTCATGTGGACTGATAACACAGGGTACACTGCGCAGAGTAGCACTTCCGAAGAATGAGCTTCAGAATATGCTTTATTTGCCCAGTGAATTTTCTTTTTCCAACACACATTATAAAACCTTTCTCTTTATATTTACAAACTTGTAGTATGCACTGTTTCATAAATACTTTATGCTAATCCTGGTTTCCGGAAAACCTGATGTGCTTTTTGTGGTTATTAGTCTTTATGCTTTCATCTCTGAAGTAGGTAATAAGGTGAAGATATTATCTTTACTTTAAACAAATGAGAACAAAACTCTGCACAGGTCAATGCCTTTCCCAAGGTTAGGGGATTATTGTGTGGTAGTTCAGAGTGTAAAGAGTTGGAAGAGAATAAAGAGAATGTGGTCCGACTCCTTGTGATCACCACAACATCTTTCTTCAGAGCACTTGTTGTCAGTAGGTTATTATTACCGGGGCGGGGGGGGGGGGTTATGATAGTGATAGGCCAAAGATTTTCATTATATTCCTCAAATTGCTGGGCCAAGATTATCACATAAGAAACGCCATATTTATTTTTAAATAAATCATTTGCCTCACAGTAGAACTCTATTTTAAACTATTAAGTTAGAACCTAGATAAGGTTGAGTTCTTGGCTACATAGCAAGTTACCTTGTTGACTTTATATAGAAAAAAGTGAAATTCCAAGGCCCATGTGTATTTTCAGAAGTATTTAGAAACATAAGAAGTTGCAAAGAAGAGTAAAATTGAGTATGTGTGTTTGAGAAAGTGACAGGTGCAATGGGAGAGAAGGCATTGTAATGTTGCAATAGAATAATGAAAAACATTAGTATTTAGTTTCTGAGATATGCTTAGATGTAATATCAAATATTAAGTGTATTTTTTAAGTGTCCCCAACTGAGATCTCACTGACTTAATATTGTTTGCTAGGTGTTGGCGAGAAGAAAGTTATGATGGTATAAAGGTATTTTGAACCTAAAACATTTATTTTATAGATTTTTAAAGAGTACCAAGTACCCTATAAAGATATACCACTATTATGTGCCCATAATAATAAAATATAAAAAATAAAGAATATCATTTAACCACGAAGATGAAGGTGCACAATGTATAGTCAGTTGCATAATCAGAGTCTGCTTTAGACAGATGGGAGTATTTTTGAACTTCAGTGAAATTGAACATTTTGGGGGATTATCACATGTAGACTGATATCCGCATGTGATCTTGGCTTTCTCATAAGGTCCTTAATAAGTTAAGAATAGACTTCTAATTTAAAATCTCTAAGAGGCAAAGTTTACAAGTCCCCCTCTTGTCACTTGTCCCACAGAGCCCACATGCTGATGGATTGTGATCTGTGCCCATAGTCAGTCACTGACGGTGGCTTGGATTGGGAGAAATTTACTTTGCAAAACAGTGACAGAATTATAGCAATATAATCCCAAGATGGTTCTATGAAACCATCTATTTTTCTTGAATAAAATAAAAGAGCTGTCAAAGCACTATTTATGCCCCCTGCTGCCATGTCTTTATAAAAAGAACACAGCCCCTTCTTTCAATTTGGTAAGGAGGCAAAAAAGTCACAGAAGAGTTTCAGATGAAAGAAAAATTAAATAGAATGCAGAAGTGAGAGTGCCTTTTAGCAAATCTTAGTGAGATGAGAGTAAAACATCAAGGACATAGATATCTTTGGCAACAGTTCCCTTACGAGAAGAAATCGTCGTAACTTAGGGAAGCTCGTTTCCTATAGGAAACACTTTCTCTTTCCTGTAGGCTACAATGTGCTGTCCAATTTTAGTGTGAGGCTGACCTAGCTGAATGACTGCATTTCATTAACAAAGCGAATAAGCAAATGCAATTTTATTTTTGAGCTGTTAATAGAGAAATGTCATGTAATTACAGCAAATGCAAATGTGGAGTTTAGAGATATTTTACAGGGTACAAATGGCATTGATGAGGGGACAGACTTTGCTACTCTTTTCCCTTTAAAGCTAGTTGTACATTATTAATTAAACAAATTTAGGGAAAAACTCATTTTTGTGCTCATGCTTGGAAAAGTGATAATTCTCACTGTCACAATAATTATCTACCTAGTTCAATAATTAAGAATTCAGTTAATTAATTAGAGATAATAAGTCTATTCTTGCACACCATTCTGTGCCTAGTATGATCAACCCAAATGTTTATAAAGAAACGTAAGGTGAAAAATTTAACTTCCCCGAGACTGTAATTAAGTAGAAGACTTAGACTTTAAAAAAGGAAAGGATGGTCATGAAAACAAGGCTCAAAAATGTGTAGAACTATAAAAAAAGAGCAAAAAGCTATAGATTGGCTTCTTTGTGAGGGGGAAGAGAGGGTTAAAATATCATTAGGAATCTAACAAGTGATTGAAAGGGGAGAAAGCAGATTTAAATTTGATTTTCATCATTGCCATTGAAGAGTTGGGTTCACCGTGTGAGGGACGTTACTGGGGAAATTACTCCCTCCTATTGTGCAATGAACAGACCAGTGGTGCTGTCTAACATCCCTCATCTGCAGCGTTTCAGCACAGCAACCTTTTCCCGAAACTGTGTCCCGCTGCCACATGGAACCACATACATTCAACAAATGAGCCACCGCTCACACCCCCAGGCCCTCTGCATGTGGTGTGCACGCTGCCTGGAGTCCACCTTCACCCTACATCTTTTTCCCCACAATGACCTACCTAGACCTGGCTAAGTATTCGCCCCTGAGGACTGATTGTGAAAGTGGCCTTTCCGGAGAGGCATTGTTTGATGCCACTCAGCCCAAATCTAGGTTAAGTGTCCTGCTCGGGGCCACACAGCCCTCGGCTGTTACCACTGTCACAGCACTTACTTCATCCTGTTCAGTAAACAGCTTATTTTTCTGTGTTCCCCTTTAGATTGTCATCTCTGGAGGGCAAAGACAATAATATCAGGACACCTCAACAAGCCTGCCCTATAGACTGTCCTGACTCAATTAATATTTTTGAAGTGGAAAAATAAAGATGTAAAAATGTAGCACATCTCTGAATACACTCAGACTGCCATCCCGTCTCCACTGGCCAGTGGAGTCATCAGGCAGTCGTCAGGACCTTATATCCTGGACTTGACTCTGACCTTCACGTTCATATCCCTAATTAGCAAGCCTATCATATCTTTTCTTCTAAACATTTCTTTCCATTTCCACTTCCATTTTACCTCCACTATCATTGCTCTAATGCAAGACTCCATTTTTCACTTGGACAATACTGCAATAACCTCTTAACTGTTCTCCCAGTTGCAATAAATGTCTATTAAATTGAAATGATTGAATTGCTTAAAGTAACACTCTTTACTTTTAAAATAAATCAACCAGTAAGCACCTGCTTCCCACCTAAAGCATGTCCCAAACTTCTCCTGTGCTATGGGGGATCAGGGGACGCAGAGCAGACATTTCCACTTTATCCCCAGAATACTATGATATGGCCAAGGAAAACTGTGAGACACTGTTTCTCAAAACACATCGTGCAGACAACTCACCTGGAGATCTTACTAAAATATAGATTTAGGAGGTCTTGGGTGAGCCCTGAGAGCTGCCGTTTCTAACAAGCTCCCAGGAAATGCAGGTACCACTGGTCTGCGGCCTGTCCTTTCAGTAGAAAGGTAATAACTCCTTTAAGTACTTATAGTACACTTCATAATGAAGACTCCCAGTGCAGGCAGGCTTCATGGAGGCAGTAGGTTACACAATGAAATCCTCTCCATGTTGAGGGAAGGTGCAAGGCCATGCCCTGCCCCGGGCCAGCTTTTCAGACTTGCCTCAGTTCTCACCTCTTGTCTAAAGCCTTGGTGAGTCTTCCTGGTGCAGCTCACACTGCCTCTCCCCCTCTCCCAGGCCCTCTCGGAGACATCCTCTGCAATATAGTCAGAAGGATATGTGCTTCTAAATACTGATCTGACTTGGCCATACTTAATCTTTTAGGGGGTTTGTTTATTTGTTTGCCAGGAAGGTTCAGTCTTAAAATACTTTAATTTCTTTCTGTAACCAGCTGTTTCAATTCCAGACTGGAAAGCCCATACCCAGCTGGCCCCACCAGACTCTGCAGACTCACTCTGGACCTCGTGCAACTTGCTGCCTCTTCCCAGCTTCACCTCACTCTTTGTTACCTTTCCTTTCTATGGCGGCTGCCTTTTCCTAGAATGTCCCTTACCCATTGTCTACTAGGCAAAGTGCCCCCATTATTCAGTGGAAACTCAAAAGTCCCCTCCTCCCCTAAGCCGGCCTTGACCTACAAGGCAGAGTTAGGCATTTCCGTGCCTTTTCTAGTCCCACAGCGTGTAAAGCATTACTAAAGTCCCCCGTTTATTCCCGTTGGGTTCATCACTCTCACATGAGCCCCTATGTCACAGGAACCTGAGCCTCATCTTTGTTTGCATCTTGTGGCCAGAAGGCCATGTTCAAAATACAGAAGGTGCTTCAAAAACTGCTGGTTAAAAGACTGAATAAATGCTATGTACTCAAACAACCCTACTTACAGAGAAAATTAGTGACAGCACTAACAAAACCAGAGCGTACTATGATGAGATCTCAACACACTGCAGAAGTAAACATTAGGGTGAAGGGGGAAGAGAAGAGAGAGGGAGAAAATACTAAGAAACACGCGATGAGGAAAACACATATTTACTGCTCATATGTTAAGTTTCCTGTGAGCAACCACGTCGCACAGGCCTGAGTACACTGTGTGTTCTGTAAACTAAGGAAGACCTTCCACATTTTAGCTCATTTTCAGAAAAGAGCAGAAAAGGTAAGAAGCGTATGAATACCTCTTCTTTTGACATCATTATTTGCCCAGATACTGGAAATTTTGTCTCAGATATTGGATTGAACCGAAATGAAAGGAGGTCTCATGGTAGGAGCGCTCGACGTCCCTCCTGTTTACAGAGGGTATGGCTGTGCTCGTAGACAATATACGTGAATTATTATTTTTCAGTTGAAAGCACAGCTCAACCCTGGATGTCAGGGAACAATTCAAATATGGTCCTGAATAAAAATAAATCATGCTCCATAATAACTCATGAGAAAGCCATGTAAATGGTCATACTGGTAAAAGTGGCTGATACCTTTAGAATCTTCTTTAAACCATTGCTCGGTATAAAAATATAAAAGTCAAGAATGCTAGACAAAATGATATGTGGTCAGACACATGAAAGGTTTAAAAGGCTTCCTGTCATTTATACAGGTTACTGGAGATCTCCTATCACTAAAATAAAAGGAACTTGGCAATGAGTAAAATGATTAAACATTATTTAGTGCATCTCACTCCAAACAAAAAAACTAAACCAAATGTTAATGGATACAGAAATATCAGTGGAAAGCTATTCATATTGTAAAGGTGAATGTCACATAACTTAAGGATTAACTTCAGGATTAATCATTCTTCTCCAGCAATTTGGTATATGTAATCCACTCCCCCTTAGTTACAATAATACTTTTTTTATTAACTCATAACTGTGTTCATTAATGCATTTATGGTACAATGTGCTGATTTTATATACAATTTGGAATGCTTACATCTTTGTGTTCATCTTTTTATCCTTAATATATATGTTAGAGTGCCTACCAGGATGTGAGTTTGACATGTATGAGGCTGAATGAAAGTGAGTTGTGATTTGCTGCCAGAGCAATCAATCAATCGGCCAGATTTTCTAGAGCATCCACTTCTATGCTCAGCACTGCTCTGAGGAACTAGAAGGGACAGAGTGTGTGGGCTCTTCCTGGCCTTGATGTGTACCCAGGAGACAGTGGTAACAGTGGGATCAGTGAGAAGCTGTGAGCTGTTATCGCATGGCTCGGGATGAAGTTGTAAAAATTCAGAGTAGAGAAATTCTGCCATTGAGGCATGGTCTCACGGATCAGGGTGGAAAGATCGAAAGGACTTCTGGAGGAACTAGACGTGGAGTGCAACTTATAGTAGAGAGATGTGAGGAGATACGCCCCTCTGCAGATTCAGGGGAAAGCGTGAGCGAGATCTAGAGGCGAGAACAGGGATAGCTCGCCAACAGATCCCTGGCAACATGACTGAGCTATGCGTGGACGGTCAGAGCTGCAGCACGCCAACCTGCGTGACTCCATCCAAAGGCCCTGCTGTACATTGCTCTGACATGGGCCAAAAAGGAAGCTGTTTTTGGCTTCTTTGAACTTGCTTGATTCCAGCCTGTATGACTCAAATGCAACTGTGTCTCTGAAGCCTGCTCCAGTCCCTAATCTTCATCACTCTCTACACCTATTAACAGCTCTCTCCAAAGTCGAAAAATACACATTGTAATGGTATACACTGTCTGCCCCCACCGACTCCACTGCCACTTTTCCCAGGTATCCTCTCAGCCAGCACTGTCCATCAGAGCTTTCTGTGTGATGGAAGTGAAACCTGTCTGCACTGTGGGTTACAAAAGCCTCCAGTTAGATGTAAGGACTGAGTACCTGAAATACGCCACCTAATGTTACAGAGGAAGTGAACTTTTAATTTTATTTAATTCTAATAGATGTAAGTTTAAATTTAAATAAATTCATATGGCTAGTGGCTACTGTACTGGACAGCACAGTTTTAGATTACGAGCTTCTTGATGGCAAGAATTCTGATCTACATTATCATCTGTATACCTGAGTATCATAGTAGATACTCAGTACACAGTTGTTGAATCTACATGGTCAGTGTCCAGTTGACAAAGCAATGAATATAAAGAGCAGATGCACAAAAAAAGTGACAAATTTTAATGTCACTAAGAGATAATTATTGACAGATGAGAAGGAAAAATAGTGTGGCACGAATGTAGTTTACTTTTTAGAACATGTGGTAAAGGTTCCCTAGAATACAAATTAACCAAAAATCTGTTGAAATGCTGACGCTCTGCCTTCTTCACGTTTGTTCTATTCTCAGCATCTCCATATGTGATACTGTCTAGATCATATATGAGCCTTCACATGCTAGACCGCAACCTCCCTAAGAGCAGAGGTTTTTATTCCCACTGCTTCCCAGTTCCTCATGTGAGCCTACAACCCAGTAGGCAGCAACCACCATTTGTGACAAAGTGAAATAAACGATAACATAGGAAATGAACTATTTTCATACAATAAGCACAATTGGTGTTTAGAAAGAAAAGATGGCTACTACAAAGTTCAAGTTGCTGGGTCCGTCTGCTGTTCCCTGGTACCCCAGTTGCAGTGTGAAGAGTGAGTGCTGGTACCCAGTGAAGCCAGTGACAGAACGATCACAGACACAAAGCAATTTTACACAGTTTATCACAGAAAAGAAGGAATGGAAGCACAGAGGAGTCTGTGCCGAGTGAGAACAAGCTCCAGGCAGAGCAGAGCAAGCTGAGTTTGAGGACCCCCTGCCGGTCACAGCCCTCAAGTGGCCCTGTCTTTCTCCTGGCAGGATCAGCCCCTTTCCTGCCCTTTGGGGTGATTGATAGGTTCTGGCTATATAATAAATTACATAACAGGTTACAGGGCAGGGTAGTTAAGTAACAGTTTCCCCTTCTATCCATGCCTCTTTCTCAGAATCCTTCACGAAGCTCCACCCATGTGGATTAGATGGCGATGAGCTGCAGGTCAGTTAAAAGTCACAAGGAACTTGGTGTTACACGTGCCCCCATCCCAGTGTGGCTCCTAGCCACAATTTGGTCACTAGTTACAACTCAGTTCCCACTGTCCACCCTTGGCTGCTCCCTCGCCACCTGTTCACCATGGCCAGACAGTACACAGTGCTGTGGACAGTGCAGCTTGGGCAGCGTCTACTGGGCGTGTGCTTCCCACCTTCAGTGGAGACACCTGTGTATTTCCAGGGACGTTTTTTGGAAAACAAAATCATGAGCGTCTTACTCTCCCCATCCCATGCCAGCCGGACAAATGGATGGCAAGGAGACAGTCCCATGTGCTTTTAGTTTTGAGTTTGGTTTTGCACCCTTTGACTCTTTTGACTATTTTCTTTTAATGTTTTCATGGCCCTGGAGAGCAGAATAGTGTTCCTTCTATGTTCTTGTGGTAGGTGGCTAACAGCATGCAAGTATGAAATGTCTTCAGAGACTAACAGAACAAATTCCAATAGTTTCGGACCTGTCACGTAAACTGGCTTATCTGAGCTGGCACCACTGGTAAGTCAGTCTGGTTTATACGTGTGAGGCAGTCTTGCTTCTCAGAGCATAATTTTTACCCTAAGTCAGACAGAATTGTTTTCATGTATAATTTGAGAAATGCCAAGTCTGGCTACATTTACCTTTTGGCTTTTCCCACTAGCTCTGGGATCAGTAAGAGAGTAGGTCATTGACTGATGCTTAAATTATACTTGTCATTCCAATGCTACTTACTGAGCATTCACTAAGCAAGACCATCCTCTAAGTGTTTGGGGGATATTGACATAAATCATGCATGAACTTGACCTCAAAGAATACGCTCATTACTGGAAGACACGCATATGTGATGGGTACAGAGCAGCACTTGCTAAGCACAGTTGACCTTCTGTGTTTGTCAGGGGTTGGATTCTAGGAATCCTTTGGCTATCAAAATCCCCAAAAGCTCAGGACCATGACATAAATGGCTTAGTGTTTGCATGTAACCCATACATATTCTCTTGTATACTTTATATCATCCCTAGGTTACATTTACAATGTAAATCCTACATAAACAGTGTTATACTATATTGGTTTTCATTTGTATTACTTTTATTTTCATATTGCTACTTTTTATTAATTTTTATTAATATTTTCAATCCATGGTTGGTAGCGTTTTGCATATGTGGAGCCCTGGTGAATGATTTTAATAATAAAAATAACATTCATGACAATATCACCACATGCTTGCATAGCACATTATGCTTTTCTAAAGTTCTTTTAAATTACTTTTTTGGTTTTGAGTGTTGTATTTTATGTATTTATGAAATGTATATTTGAATTTTTGTGAAATAAATATCTGCTCACCTGCAATATTCAGATACATGAGCAGGTATAAAATAATAGTCAATCAGAGTAAAAATGGTAAAAATTATTTTTGTGATGAC
This sequence comes from Galagoides demidoff, assembly GCA_963574575.1. Taxonomy (NCBI): domain Eukaryota; kingdom Metazoa; phylum Chordata; class Mammalia; order Primates; family Galagidae; genus Galagoides; species Galagoides demidoff. The sequence goes on along the minus strand of CAUYQV010172116.1, from coordinate 32,199 downwards.
AAAAACATGAGTTACTTGTTCCCTGAACAGGTGCTACTTTCTGGCCAGGGCAGTAAGTCCTTCACACTTGTCATCTTATTTAATCTTCAGAACAATCCTATAGAATAGAAACTACTGCAAGTTTTCTGCTATAGTAGAGGAAACTCAGAGTTGGAAATCTTATAAGGAATGTCAGAGATCATGCAGTGGGGAAATGGTACACCAGCAAGTCTGGTCTGCTCTTTGTTTTTTTCTCTTTTTTCAGTTTTTGGCCGGGGCTGGGTTTGAACCCGCCATCTCCGGCATATGGGGCCAGCGCCTACTCCTTTAAGCCGCAGGTGCCACCCTGCTCTTTTTTTTTTTTTTTTTTTGAAACAGAATCTCACTTTGTCACCCTTGGTAGAGTGCCATGGTATCATAGCTCACAGCAACCTCAAACTCTTGGGCTGAAGTAATCCTCTTGCTTCAGCATCCCAAGTAAGCTACTTGGGAGCTATAGGCACCCACCACAACACCCAGCCATTTTGAGAGATGAGGTCTCATTCTGGCTCAGGCTGGTCTCTAACTCACAAGGTCAGGCAGTCCACCCACCTCGGCCTTCTGTGAGCCACCATGCCTGGCCCTAGTCTGTCTGCTCTTAACCACCTTGCTAACTGCCACCCCACTACTAAGTAATGACTGATACTGTTTATAAACCCACCCTCTGTTCCAGGGATTTTATCTTATTATTATCATTTATGCTCAAAATAACACTAGAAGCTCTATCTTCCAGCTGAGAAAACCAAAGTGTAAAGAATCTTGGCCCCTTGCCCATGTGTATGAAGCTCGTCAGTGGTAGAGAATGGGCTCAAGTTCACTAAACAGAACAGGCAGGATTCTTAATTACTGCTTTCTACCAATGATAATTAAATATTTTGCTTAGGGGAAAGTCATTATATTTAAAGGTTTTACTCTAAATAGAGAAAAATAATGTATTTGCACTTAACATTAAAGTCAGACAAGCATAATTCTCTCTCCTCACAGTGATTAGAAAGGTCCTCGGCATCTCACAGGGCCTCACCATCTCTCACTTTATTAACATATAGTAATATTTTTCAAGTGTGGGTATTTGAACCTTTGGGCCATTTAGCTTTGGAACATGTGGGAGTTTCTTTTAAATATTTTCCTTCACTCTAACAATGTCTAGGTAAGTCATTTTAATATCAAATCTGAATGGAAAATACAGAGCAAAGCATACTCTAAATCCAAGCCCTATAGCCTCAGAGGAGAGAAAAAAATACCGCCCTTCCTTAGTGGGCTGGGTGAATGATAGGGAAAGGGGAGAATGGCTTTAGTAATTGAAATGGCTTATCTACTCATCTATATCTACATCATTTAATTAATAATAAATTCAACTACCACCCAATTTCAATAATTGTGAGTAACCAGATAAAGTCCCCCCCCCAACCTTCAAATCTAATTTGTCAAAGGTGAAATTTTCTCTAGCACTATAAAAAGGGAAAAATAAATTATATAATGTGAAAATACTTGCCATTTCATTTCAGGTACTGGGATTTAAATTATGTATATGTCCATCATTCTTTGGTATGTTTCAAAATCTGCTGTGTATTGTATTTTTTGCAACTAATAGAACTCATTACACTAATAGTCTGGTATTATGTAAATGTATTTTATCCAAATGTCTGGTATCCAGAAGTAGTTTATTCTCTATATCCCTAATGTAATATATCAAACAATAACTCATTTGTCAAAGGGAGACAGTTCATTAAAATTCAACAACCATTTGGCCAGGATAAAACAGCAACAGTATAAAAATTGATGTTGCGAAACTTAACAAATGGGGAAATAAGGAAAGTGAGATTCAGGAAATTGCAGGCCTGCCCTCTAGGGCCATTTTTGAGCCACTTGTCTGAATTTTAATATTACAATTGTTTTTTAAAAAGTCTCCAAGTTATTAGTCTGGGAGGGAAGCCAATTTATAGTGAGGTGACTTGAGTATCAGGGGCATTCACTAAATGAGAGCAAGACGCCACCCGGGATGCCTGGGAGAAAGGCGCCACAGTTGAGCGCTGTGCCGCAGTCCGGTTTTTTAAAAAGTGAATTATTACGGCATGGAAAGCACATTTCCTACTTTGTTCAGTTGTATTTAAGCAGCATGGTGAAAGAGTTTTAGAATTCTTTGTGGTTTGAAACGTAGTGTTTGCTCCATGCTTTTAAAAGAAAGGAAACGTAAAGTGCAGAAATAGCACCAATCAGAGTTGTGAGTGATTTGAGCAGGGAAAAGTAGGAATCTGCTGAGCAGCTGACTCTCACCTATTGTGAAATTTACAGTATTATACAAGGTGACTAATGACTCATCTTTACTTTCAGAAAAAAATAAAAACATACAATTTTTAAGGTACTCAGAGAAGTATATTTGTCCTTTGAGATATATCTATGGAATTAATTTAAAAACAAAAACATAAAAAATTAGATTTTTTTTTGCCTCAAGCTGTCCCCCTGGGTAGAGTGCTGTGGCATCACAGCTCACAGCAACTCCAACTCCTGGGTTCAAGTGAGTCTCCTGCCTCAGCCTCCCAAGTAGCTGGGACCACAGGTGCCCGCCACAATGCCTGGCTATTTTTTGGTCACAATTATCATTGTTGTTTTGGTGGGCCCGGGCTGGATTCGAACCCGCCACCTTAGGTGTATGTGGCTGGCACCTTAGCCGCTTGAGCCACAGGCACCAAGCCAATTAGATTTATTAATGATAGAGCTTATATTCATCAAGGTTGTTCTATTCAAAAAATAATATATTCATAATTTAAGAAGAAATTTCTTTCCTGTTACACGCAGGTGCTGGTTAGCACTTGCTCACAATCCATTTGTTAGCTGTACATAACTATTACCTAAGGAAGTTCCTATCTTTGCTTCAGTGTTATCTACATACTGTAATTTTTTTCCTTTGTTCTTCTCCATATGCAGTTATCACAGAATATCAGATTTTACTGTTCACTTCATATAGCAAAAAAAAAAAAAAAATCTAATTTTCAAGAAATCTATGTTTCCAAAGGCAAATATAAAGAGTTTGATTTGAGCCAGGGAATTCTGAAACCTAAGATTTTATTCTGTTCTTACTATTTTCTATTAGCAGTAATGTGTGGGTGCATGGTGTAAGTTAGTGAAACTTTTATTTGCCTGCATACACAGAATATATTACATTTGCTCTTCCAGGTAGCAGAAGTCTTTCCATATAATAAAACGGCATGTGTTGTGAAAGGAATTCAAAGCTCCCAGGCTAGTTTGGACTACTCAGGGATCAAGCTTTCCTGGGAAATCCACTTTCCAGTCTCCACTATTTTTTTTTTTAGTTTATTGTAAGATTTTCTTAGGCAAATTAACAGACTTGAGCAACGATCTCCCTAACATGTTTTTGCTCTGTCAAAGTTCCACTTGCTGTTAGAAAGTAGCAGTAGATGTCACAACCACTGTTCTGTTACACATGTCAAAGTGGTAATCAAAGTGCAGTAGATAGTTGTCTATTTATACACCGTCAAGTGGTACAACTATATTTTCTTTTAAACTGTTAGTCAGATTGCCAAATTCTTCTTTGAAGAAACAAAAGACAAACGAGCAAATCTATTTTAGCTCCCTGGTTTTGTTTTTAAAAGAGATCTAAGAGTGGGGCCGACTTGCAGCTCTGTGACCTGTCATTCTGTAAAAAATGTGCCTCTTCCCAAAGATGAAACTAAAAACCACCAGCTGTTTAATGGTGTTCAGATACTTGTTTGAACAGGTCCCCTCATTCAAGCTACGAAGAAGGTGGTAACAGGTGGTATCTGCTTTGAGAAATTATCATTTCAGTAAAGCATCAAGAAGTGGGGTAATTAAAAATACCTAGTTGGTAGGCCAGGCATGGTGGCTCACACTTGTAATCCCAGCACTTGGGAGGCCGAGGTGGTGGGATTACCTGAGCTCATGAGTTCGAGACTAGCCTGTGCCAGAGTGAGACCCATCTCTAAAAAATAGCTGGGCGTTTTGGTGGGCACCTGTGGTCCCAGCTAGTCTGTCATAACTCCCTGTCTATTTGACTTCTCCATTAGAACTTCTTACTTGACAGAAGTTTATTGAATCAATGAATAAATATAAATATGAGTTATACAAAATCAATAATAATTATATTTCAGTTAATCTATTGGGCCTAAAATCCTGAAATTCTATCATATTCCATTGCATGGTATAGAACACCCAGAGTAGATGCATGTTTTGTTTTTGATAGTGTTAGGTGAAAAATTACTTATTTTGAAAAAACAGCATAAAGATATTCTGTAATAGAATTTTTGAAACACATTAGAGAATATTTTCTTGACAAATTCTAGATCTTAAACATAAAAATAATTAACCCTAAAGTTATTATTTGAAAAATGATTGAATTCACTATGGTAACCAGGGGCCGTTTTAATGTGCTTCATGACCAGTAACTTCTTTGAGTGAATATTTCCTCTTCAATTAGTTACTCTTGTCTTCTAAGATGCAATTTACAAGATAAAATTCTCTTTTTCTTCTTCAAGACAGGGTCTTACTCTGTTGACCCAGACTAGAGTGCCGTGGCATCATTACAGCTCTCAGCAACCTAGAACTCTTGGGCTCAAGCCATCCTCCTGCTTCAGCCTCCCAAGTAGCTGGGACTACAGGCACCTGCCACAATGCCTGGCTATAGAGATTAAATTCTTATAAAAATCATATAGATATGCTGTGCGGATGTTATAACTCCTAACTCCATTCTCAAAAAGTTAACAGGGCACGTGTATTTCTTTACTCACATGCTTAGTACTTGCAGGGCACACCCATTTCTTTACTCACACGCTCAGTACTGGTTTATTAACATTGAACTAGGTTCCCAGAGGAATGCGTCTGCCACGAACATGCTATAGACCGGCCACAACTTGCTGCTGCTTAGTTTGCAGGTGTTTTGTCCTGTCTTGCTCCTGGGAGGTAGTTACACCATATCATGTGCCAACAAAGTGCTTCCCACAAAGAACTCAATTAATAAACGTGTTTCTTTTTTAATTTCCCAGTGAAAAGTATGTGTAGTGGTGTTGGGAACCACCCAGACTGCATCATGGTTCTTTTCCAGTGCCTGGCAGTGATGAGAGAATACAAGAAATAAAAAGGCAGAGACAATATAGGTTTAAGGAGTGCGGGCCCAGGGGCCAACATGGCAAAAGGCCCTTGACTCTGTTTTTCTTGAAGACATTATTGCTTAATCAGCAAATCGATTGATTAGTCATATCTGCTGTGCAGTGTGTCTTGGTTCTTGTGCCCACATTGCAAGCTGAGCACTTTGTAACTAACTCTTGTAATCACTTCTCTTTTCACTATATGTTATTTACAAACCTAAGAGGCAGATGCTGCTCATGAAACAAGGACAAAGTTCAGAAGCAGGGTGTGAGGGTAGATAGACCCCAGTGTGACCAAGCATACAGTTCCCAAAAGAGACATTTAAGTCTCCTGGAAATTTTGTGGGCAGAAAGGCTGAATCCCACCATATCGAGAGCTAGAGAAAGAGGCATTTTCCTCTTGTCTCCCTGAGTGAGTGCTTCTCTCCTATGGAGAGCATGGTGCCTGCACTGTCTCCAGCACGCCCTTACCCTGCTCATTATTTCATAGACCCCTATGCAGAGTCTTACTGTGAGAAGAGGTCAAGCCCACACTAAGCCTGTCAGTGACTTCTACCCAGGGGTTTAGTTGGGAAACATCCTAGAGCCTCACGTAGAGGAAAGGAAGCCTTCAGCAGACCATTCTTGTCTTGTGGGAGCGAGACCTCTGCTGTTGGGAATTTCAACAGACTTCTGTCTCCACAGGCAGTGCGGTCTGGCTTTGTGCACACTCTCTTTAGTATCCACATCTCCCATCTCTGTTTCCTTGACCAGTACCTGCCTGCCATAATTAATCCAATCTCAAACTTGTTAAACTTTGGTTTATGTAATTTCTTTAAAACTTTGAACTTAGCAAAACTCAACTTATGTAGGTGCGTCAAGAAGGCATTCTCCACTGCCTCAGCTCCCACTGTCTGCTCTGCCCGTACTTCTCCTGGTCTCACTGCGGCCTACCTTTCTTCCTTCATTCCCTGCCAATCTTTCTCTCCTCTGTACTTCCACTTCGTCCTTGGACTAATTTGCATTCCTACATCTCTGGGCCTTTGCTATTACTAAAGTCATCCTAAAAAAAAAAAAAAAAAAAAAAAAGTCCTATTTACCTGTGTCCATAAACAAGTTCTCCTTCAAAACCTATCAGAACTAGTACCATTTTTTAGTGTATCACTATTGTAGAATGTGTCTCCTTGGTAAATAACTAATTGCCAGCACCTTTCACTAAGCTACTAAGGTTTGGCATATATATATTTTTTCTTCCAACTTTGTGTCTGCAGTGCCCAGGAGAATGCCTGGTTTTCATTATGCATTTGTTGAGTTTAATATAGTTGGTGGGACACATATCATTATTCTTTCAAATGTTTGAAAAACAATTATTGAGCAGCTATTATTTGTCACCAACTATGAGACATGTGCTTTTCTGGCACTCAGGTCACTTTGAAGGAATCTAAAAAGCAAATAAAAATCAAATATCCATATATGATCACTGTATATCAATGACCCACACTCCCAGAGCAAGATAGGTTGAGATGCAATAAGTGATGGGGTAGAGATTAAGGAGAAAATGAGAGCAGAGGACGGGGTGAGCAAAGGAAAGGGCTCTTGGCAAATTGGTGATTTCATAGTTTGATGTAGCCTTATCCTAATTACTATATCAAAATATCCTGCCACATATAAACATGTCCTGAAAATTCTTACCACTCCCTTGTTCCCAGTCTGAGGCCTCTTGATGCTATTTCCATGGAAGATGGAAAATTTCCCCTTATGTGGGAAATAAATTATGACTGACTCAGATTATTTCATCCTACTATGGCAAAGCAGTATAGTGACCACAAGGGAAGAATGAATAAGTAATTATTTTTATAAAGAGAAAGCAAAAAGAAGTATCCATCTATCCCATCTATCCTCTCTAAAAGTAGTATTGGTGTGCTTTCTTATATAATATTACTATTTTTAAGTCTTGGTGCCAAAGATATGCAGTAAAATTTTTCTTCTCTCATTTTCTCATAACATTATCCATTTATTCTATTCAAATTATCTTAAAAATTAATTTAAAAACTACTAGTTACCCCAGAGCTTAGAATAAATTTCACTTTGTCATTTTTCTTCGTCTGCATTTATCAGTGGGACTCCATAGCCCACTATTGTTAAATGGTGTCTCTATTCACTAGACCGTGATGCTCTTTTACTTGTTATTTTATTACTTAAAAGAACTATGATATTTTAAAACTGATATAAGATTCACTGTCTACAACTTTTCTCAAAAGACCAAAATTTGGATCAAAATTTGAGAACTAATTTCTATAATTCTCTTTTTTACATTCTTTATGTATATATACTTTTAAGTAAATTAAGACATTTAGATTATAGTCTGAGCTGAAGCAAACCCAGGTCTACAAAATCCCAAGGCTAATATTAGTGAAAGAATTGAATTTTGATAAACATAGTTCTCTGAAAAAAAAAAAGATAAAAAAAATAAGGTTGTATATCATATATGTACAGAGAGAGAGAGACAGATAATAGATATAGATATAATATTATCTTTTATACCCAAAAGGATTCTTGATAAAAGTAAAAGACAATCTCTTCATAAAGGAAATGAGGCTCAGAAAATATCAGTGATCCACTTTAAGGTCACTTTTTAAAATCTCTAACTAGACCCAAACTCAGAAGTGTTGAGTTTTAAACTAGTTCCTTTTCCATTATATATAATAGTTCTTGGAAGTTGTGTTCAGGTAGAACGTACAAGTAAGTTTACAGTCTTTGTTGGAAAATGGAATACTTTGGAGACATTAATTCTTACTATCAATTATCATTGTATCAGTAAAACTTAAGTAAAAGGCTCCAGTGAGTAAACTTATGAATAATTAGGGTTTATTATCCTATGCTTAAAGAGACAATCTGAAAAAAGGTCTTAATAAACCAGGAAAAGAAACTACAGATGTGAGGAATCTGTCTATGAGATTGACCCTCAAGCCAGATTCTCCCTGAATTTGGGCATGGACCTAGCAGGGGATTAGAGAATTTTCTTGGGGGTGGGAGGACCCATAATCTATGGCAGCCACACAGCCATGAAGTCTGTGCAAGAGCGTCCCTTGCCTGACAAGTCCCTCATTTTGATCCCTCACACTCCTGCTGTGTTGGCAGATATGCCCTGGGGGCAGGGCACACAGGAGGCATGGCCGGGCATTTGGAAACCATCAGTGAAACATGGCAAAGTTTGGAAAAAGTTGCCTTCCTTTGGAGAAATGAAGTATAGTCAGTAAGAGGTTGGGGTGAAAATTCGCTAATATAGACTGATAGACTGGCCAAACATTGGCATGGACTGGGGGCAGGCTGCAGGCTGGGGGCTCACGTCAGGGGCACCAAGTACAGGCCTAGAGGGCAGGTCTAGTTCCCAGTCTCCTTCACTGAAGCTGCTGGGCTCCCAGGGCTCTGCCAAGATTGGGAGGGTCAGCCAGGAAGAAAACAGATCTAAACCTGCAAAGTGAGTCTCTGGTCACCTAGAGGTACAGTTTACTCTAGAAGGCATAGACTGACCGTAACAAACTTTGACTATTTCATTAGTTCCACGCATCCACCTCAGTAGCGTCATTTAACTCTCTGATGCCTGTCATGTGCTTGGCAATACTGTCTGAACTTTCTGTAATCCAGAACTTTGTCATATTTAATTTTTATTCCACAACCCAACATAACTTTACAATGACAAATCAGTGGATAATCATGTGCACCAAACTCTCTCTTATTTTTTTCACTAACAGGTAATCTCAATATCAAATCTCCCATCCTCTTCCAATAGTTATGCAAAGTCATACTTACTTAGATCTTCATTACATTCATTCACAAACTAAAGTTGAAATCCATTTTCAAAAGTTCCCATTTTGAGTATTATTCATCTTATATACACTCTGCATGAAATACCATCACTTAAAATGAACATTCATTTGGAAAATTATTGTAACCATCTACCATGGATAGTGATCTTATCTCTCATGCACAAAATAGTATTATTTTATTAAAAATTTGGTACATTTTTATGGAATGTCCTTCATATCTATAGCATTCTCAGTGAACATAGACACAAAAGCCGCAGAAATATGTTTAGATTTGTTTCCTACAGCACACACTGATATGAGACTTAAATTAACTCTATGAAAAATAATTTAGTTAAATTTTAAATAGTTGCCAGTAATCAATGTGTAATGATCTACCAGGTATAGAAAATAAAGTACCCAACGTATGTAGAACTTTGTATATGATAAGATCTCTCCTGAGTGCTGTGCAAATATTCATTTTATTACTCTTAACATCAACTCTATAGGCAAGAACTGTTATCATCTCCATTTTACAGTGGCACTTCTCGAGGTCTTAAACCCAGGGGGTCAGGCCTTAGAGTCTGTGCTTTTAACAAGTATTTTATTTTGTGAATTTATAACAAAGTCTTTTGGAACATTTACTGTTACTAGGGACACCTGGGTGGCAGAAATACCACTGCTGTTTTTAGCCATTGCCTTTGCTGAGATGTTGCATGGCCTATGCCCAGAGAAGGTGGGAAATATTTCTATATTCACTTTTAACAAATAGAACACAGGATTGAAAAAGACAAGGATAAATTTCAACAGTGTGGAGTATGTGCTGGGTTCTAATGAGCAACAGAAGACAACTCTGACTACCTCAAGCAAAAGAAAATTCTTTGGAGCCACACTGGGGAGCCACAGAGTCCCAGGAAGGCTAGAGAACCGTGTTTAGAAGTAGCAGGGACCAAGCCGTCTTGATGGAAGAGGAGAGCGGAGGTGTAGGACCAGTTGTATTAGGTACAGAGTGATCAAGGGAGCCAGGTTGTGGCAAAGGAGAGCCAAACAGTTCCGGTTTGTTTGCTGCTGTGCTCAAGATTAAAATTCTACAAAAGCAGAATTAGCCTGGTTTGGATAACAGCTCATCCTTGGCTGGGACAGGCAGGGGGGTGGAATACAGTCCCACCTGTTATGCTGCAGGTTGCTGTTAGGAAATAAAAGTAGATATGGACAGTCAAAAACTTAAAACATACATGGTCATAGCTTTCAAAACTGCTGCTATCATGACCTCTGTGGGGGGGGTGTGTGTGTGTGAAAGAGAGAGAGTCTGGCAAGCTTATCTTTTCTACCACAGGTGTATTAAAGCAATCTATTGTGAAAACTGCTTTAAAATCCTATATTGTTAGAATTTATTAAGGTAACTCTAAATCCAATATAGAAAACTTGGGAAAAACACACAAAAAAGTCCCATATAATCCCAAGAACTATCTAGTATTGACCTTTAAAAAAAAATCATTTCCTTTCTTTTTCTTAAGTGTTAGAATATCACTGTGGTACAAATGTTTTGGTTACATGAATTGCTTCTGTACACACAGTTTGTGTCAAAGTTATAGGTATGCCACTTGATTGGGTTTTCCCTTTGTACAAATAGTTATATGTACACACATATCCATGTGCTACATAGTAAAACTTTAAGATAATTCCTGTAAGTTTGTACTGTATATTTGTCACTTAGTTGATTGCTACCATTTCTATACACCACTAGTCTTCAAAAACATGATTCCATTAAACAGATGAGAGTAGATAATGCAATCATTTCATATTGTTGTACTTCTGTATTACTAATAATAATAGAGAAAAATAAAAATATATCAGCTAATATTTTCCAAGCACATACAGTGGATCAGGCACTCTGTGAAGTGCTTGACATGAAGTACCACTTTATCAAAGCAGAAACTAAAGTTCAGGGACATTAACTCCCCACGGTCAGCAAGTAGTGCCTACAGGGTTAGGATTTGAGCCCAAACACTCTTTAGAGCATGTGTCCTTAGTTTCTAGCTATAAACTTGTGTTATTATTAAATATTTTAGAGTTGACATTCTCACATATAAATATTCATTCAGTTTACCTACGTGAGATAAATTCCTAGATGGGAGGTTACTGAATCAAAAAATCTGAACATTTACAAAGCCCTGACACATGGACCCTGTACACCCTGTACATCCTGTACACCCTGTACGCACCCTGTACAAACACACCCTTTCCCCCAGCCTAGAGGAATATAAGAATGCTCATTTTGTAAGGTTATTCCAAACCTTGGATATTATTTAAATTTTCAAGTTTTAAAATGCATGATATTATTTTTATTTGCATTTCTCAATTCATAATGAGACTGACTATATTTCTATTCATCCTTTTTGCCTTTATGATAATTAAGTGACATTCACTGAACCACATTTGAGTGCCCACACTTCTGCCCCCTTGGGTATTACTAATGAAACAGGTATTATACATGACTCTCTTCTGATTTGGCCTCATGCTGGTTGCATATTCTGATTTTACAGAGCTGGCTTTGAAGGAGTTGCTCTAACCTTGCTGCACTGAGCATATGGCAGTGCTGTGACAGGGGTTGTAAGCCTCAGACTCCCCCTTTGTAAAATGATAATTGTAACAGTAGCACATAGCTCACAGATCAGTTATGAGGATTAACTGAAGACCAGCGCAAAGAGGGTAGGCCAACCTTTGAGGCATGGTAAGTGTTTGGAAGCGTTAGCTGCTATCAGTACTGGTGGTGGTGGTAATAGTAATAAGCATGAGGGTGGGTGTGTGGCAAGGTTGTCTTTTTTCAAAAAACACTATTTTCTAACTCTAGAAGATGTGGATGGATGACAAACTCACAGATGAAAGTGGGTCTAAGCAGGGTGGAAGGGTTAGGGTTATCCTGGAGGTCCAAATCCACAGGAGGCCTTTTCAGGATGATCCTCTCACTGGGCAGATACCACATCCATAAGTGAACACATTGGTTAGATGAGATTTATGTGCCCTGAAAGTCTCGTGGAAAGAAACTTTCTCCACGTTATCATTTTATTGCCACAATTCTACCAGTTTCCCTCTGTAGAAATTCAGAAGCAAATGGCATTCATTAGGTATCTATGATGTGCTGAGCATAGCTAGGAGTTTTCCAAACATCCCATTTCAACAGATGCACCCAATAGACGTGAAGGCATGACTGTTCTTTACAGAGCAGTATAGTACTTACAGAGGAGGAAATACATGCCACGGGACCTTGAATGACTTGCCCTTGAAAGCCTGAAGTTGAGTCAAGTTAGTCTGACACTTCTTCCCTCATCAGAGGCTTTTTCTGGACACACAGATGTGGAGAGCTCTCCCTGGAGACTGGATTTGACAGGAATGTTTTATAGTTCCTGGTCTGAACAGCATGTAACCTCAGGCCCAAGGCTAATACAACAGCATCCCTGACTTGGACACCAGCCCCTGTGCCCGTGCTCCATGCTTACTTTGTCACTTTGGAGAAATGACTTAATCCCCAGTTTCCTCGTCTGGACAATGGAGCTGATACCTGCTGCCTTGCAGGGCTCATGCAAGAAGAAAAAGGCACAGCTCCAAACTTCCTAGTTCATAACAGATGATGAGTGACTAATAGCTGCTGTCAGTAATGCTGCAAGTGCTGGCTACTCAACTCCTAGGCTTAAAAACTGTACTCTCAACTCAGTTACTTCAAAATTAGAGAGAAACCCAAAGTGTAAGTCTTCACGATCTAACCTAGAAACAGACAGCCTTCACTGCTTGTTATTCATACAGCAAGCGCCACCTACTTCTTACAGTGCTCAGGGCTCCAGCCAAGTGCTCTGAGGGACACTGAGAGTCAGGGTCCCAGGTCCCACCTCCAGGGCCCTTGCAGTCCAGCAGGCGAGATGAGGCGTGGCCATCAACAGTGCTACCAAGGGAGAAAGTGGTGAACGCTTCTGTAGGAAGGATTTCAAAGAGAAAACACTGTGGAAGAGAGAATGATTAATTTCATCTAATAAAAGTCATAAGGCAGGAATGTTAACAGCCTCTTTCTTTTGTCTGGACTTTTACATGAGACTATATATCTCACTCCCACCTCCCTTTAGGCTAGTGAAGTGACCTCTTCAACTTACATGACCCTGAACAGACCAGATGTCCTCTGCTCACTCTGCATTCTCCTTCACCTTCAGGTGCAAATCTTCCCCAAACACAAAATATAAAGCACTGCTAAACTTTGCCTCTGACCCCAAAGAAATAACGCCCTTGTAATCCACAAGCGTGTATGTCCTGGGGTGGAACTTGGACCCTTTGTTCTTGGCCTCTCCTAAAGTCTCCTTTAGTTAGAGGCTGTGCTGGGATCATTGTAAGGTGCCCATATCCTAGCCCTGCCTTTTTTTATTTTGAGACTGTCTTACTTTGTTGCTCTTGGTAGAGTGCTGTGGCATCACAGTTCACAGCAACCTCAAACTCTTGGGCTCAAATGAGCTTCTTGCTTCAGCCTTCCAAGTAACTGGGACTACAGGTGCCACAACACCCAGCTAATTTTTTTTCTATTTTTAGTAGAGATGGGATCTCAATCTGGCTCAGGCTGGTCTCAAACTCCCAAGCTCAAGCAATCCTCCTGCCTTGGCCTCCAAGAGGGCTAGGATCATAGGCATGAGCCACCACGTGGCCCTGCCTCCTCCTTTCTCCACTTCCTTGCAGCAACAGCAGGTACCCGCAGCTTCTTACCTGTGGGCAGGTAGATTAAACACTACAGCCTGGAGAGCTGGAGTTGCAAGTCTGATTAGATGAGGTTGAAACAGAAGCAAGAATCAGCTGTCAGAAAATCCTCAATTTCTTCTTAGAATTTAAATATAAAAGGAAAGAACAATATTGCAACATTTTTTATATACAGATTTCTACCAATAGGATTGCCATCTGCTCCCAAATAAAGCTTGTGCCTAGGATGTGAGAAACCTCCTTTAGATGCACAGTAAGATGACCCTAGGAATGAGGGGGATGGGCCACTGCACTTCCTTCCTTCCTGGTTCTCCTTTCCCTCACTGACCCCTTCCCTTTAGGTGAGATTTCTTACTGAAGGTAGATTCCCACCTGGTGTTCTTTTTCTTATTCAAATTTCTTTCCATTCATTTCTCTCTCTGCTTCTTTGATCATTCTCTCTTTTTCTCTGGCTTCCCTCTCTTCCCATTTCTTCCTTTCTCCTCTGAGGTTCTTAATCCTCTCCTTACTACCTTGGCATGTCTCTGACTGTCTATAACCCCTGTCTCTCTGCATCTTTACTCCTTGAAATTCATCTTCTGTACACAGTACCCGTGATATTCAAGGATTGGGATAACATGACTTAGATCCGAACACGAACTGTCTTGTAAGATGAAGCTGAACACAGAGGCTGGTTTTTCATTCTTGTTCCATGCTCCTCCTAAGTAGCCATGTCTGTTTCCTAATGAAAAGTCTGTTAATGATCGAGCAAGTTCCCAGTGGAGATGGGATCCAATTATCTGCGGCTTGACTCACAATGGCCTTTGTGTCTGCCAGCCATGCGCCAGGTGGTGAAAATACCATGTCTACTTTATTCCTAAGCATGAGGGTGTTTTTCTACTTAAATAAACCCTGAAAAATAGTTTTGAAACTCACAGTACTTTACCCAAAAGGTCAGAGATTCAATGGAATTCTATTTTCTTTTTCTTGTTATTTAAGTTGCTATTTTTCTGTGATATTAGCAGTGCTGTGTATATATTTTCAACCTGAGTTCTCTCTGTCCCCTACTATTAGAGTTTGCCTTACACTCATCATCCTGCCTGCTTTTCAGAATGTTCATTTTTCCATGGCAACAGAGATGCAAATGAATAATTCTGATGTTACTGTGGGAAAGAAGTGAAGAAGAACCTGTGTATAACTCATACAAAATCTGTTATTCAAGCATGACTATCTGCAGCAGTGATAATAAAGTTTGTACTCTGGTCTCACCTACAGCAGCCAAGGCCACACACAGGTCACAGAGAGCAGGGAGTACTGAAACGTGTCCGTCAAGTAAACCACCCTTATTTTTCAGTTAGAATTGTGGACTATTTTTCTTCCTTCATTTTTTCTTTTATTCTTTTTTTTTTTTTTTTGGATAGTTGAACATGACACTAAAAGACCGAAAAGGGCCGAGCAGAGCAGGGAGGTCTGCGTGACATGCTTGCTCACCGCGGCACATGTTTCAGATCTCTTCTGTGGCTGTCGGAGTTCTTGGCCACATCTACCTACCCACTCACATCCCTGACATGAGCAGAAACTCCTCGACGCTTCAGTGACCCAGACAAGAGGAGTAATTGTCTCTCCTATATGGTCTAGCAAAGGTCACTATTTCAATTGCTACTAAGGATTTCCTTCACTTAGAGATGTTTAAAATTCTTGTTGGAAGGTCCACCTCAGGGGTAGAAGAGAGCGGAGAAAGGGTCTTCTTCCTTCTGTGAAATCCAGGCGTTCACTGCCCCAGATTAGTTGGCTGTGCCTTTGTTCCCAGACAGTTCCATGCGAATGGAAGCCCAGGAAATGTGCAGTCAGGGCTGTTCTGGCTCAGGACATGCTTCGCCTGCCCGGGCACTGCTCTTCCATCAAGAACCATGTTCTTTCAGATGCAGAAGGCAGACATGTAACTGGCACATCAGGGTACCCAAATATGTGAAAAAGATGAATGTGTGATGGGAGCCCACCCTCTCGTCACTGCTGCCCCAGCGTCACCAGTGCAGGATGCTGTCTGACGTGACTGTGGACTGGAGGGGTATAATTGTTGCTCATGAAGAAGGATCATTTTGAAAGAGGCATATTTTTCATAAAGTATATTCCTACAGAATTTCTAAATGTGAATGATATAGCTGTGCCTATTCTGTTATTATTAGAGACTTAATCCAATCATTCTTTATTTAAAAAAAAGATTACCATAGCAACACAGACACAAAATGAATTTCCTAGGTAGATATTATAATTTGATTCAGATAATATAGAATTTCTATTGGACTCATTATTTTAAAATTACAATGATTGTGTGGACATTTTTTCTGAGAGCATTAATATTAACATTTTTAGAAAGGAATTCATGCCAAAAATATAATTTTATATCTTTCTGTTAAACAAAAGAGACAATAGACTTGTATCTACATAAGTGAAATTAAATCAGAGGGGGATTATTCATAAAATATGAGCTATTCCTTCAAGTTTCTATTTTTTTTTTCTTTTAGGGAAGTGGGGATTTTGTTTTATTTTTAAAAATCTCATAAAATTAGCCTATAATTACCTCCAGTCCTTATTTGATATCATCCAGAGCCAGAGTCATTTTGTTTTATCTTGAGGGCAGTGAAGCAGAATGCATTTTAACATTCGACAACATTCTAGACTTGTGTCCAGAGGAAGAAATATTTTTTTGCATATCAGAACAATTCTAAACTTAAAATTTAAACAAAAGTATGGATTAATTGTGTTTGCACTGATGCAAAGAAATCTGTAGTGAATGTTCCAGCTGATCAGCCACTGGATCAGTATGAGATAAACTCTTCTGTGGATGGTAACAGAAGTCGTTATGTGTTCTCAGTGGAGTGTGTCAGATTCTGCTGGTATTTGCTCCACTAAACTTAGGGACTTTTTTAATAGTAAAGTTTAGGGTGAAAACCCTGAGACAACATAAGCTCACGAAGAAGCAGAAATGTCATCTGATTAGAAGGATTTCTATCTGTGCATGGTGAGTTATAGGAGATGGTGGGGTCTCCAGGACTAATGCCCTGACAAAGCTCCACAGATGAAAACTTGGATCATTACTGTGGGTGTTCTTTCATCTCTAAAATAGCTGAGTATATTATTTACCACAACTTTCCAACTTGAGACTTTCCAGGCAAGTGACACATGAATCTGAGTATTAACTAAGCTTCTAGTAGGTGTTTTTTAGATGCCACCTATAAATTCTTTTGGATTGCTCATTTCCAGATATCATATCCTAGTTTTCATAAGGTCATTAAAGAAGGATTGAAATGTGACAGGCAGCAGTGAGTTGGCAGAAACGGAGCTTGATCACAGGGTCATAGTCTCTTGATCCAGAAATTATGTAATTGTACTTAGCACAAAACTGTTAACAGAGTACTGTGGCATTTTTATTAATTTCAATAGTTCAAAATTTTTGAAAAAGTATACGTTAAAAAAATACCTCAAGTAACATGAAAGTGTAATAGTGGTGATTCCACCACTAGGAATCCACTGAATTTCCTCTGAAGAAAACTGAGGTATTGAAAACAAAGTACTTGAAGATTTAACATTGAATATCAAGATTTAACAAGAATATCCCATGATCCTGGGATATTCCTTTTTCAGAATACAATTATCCTGAGGTTGAAGCTCAGTCTTATTAGGACATTACAATTTTCAGAAAGGAAAATAGAGAGATTTAGAATTCCGTCCTCACTATCACTTCACTCCTTCTCTTATAATTCATCCATACAACTGGGCAAATTTAACACAAAATAAAAATTTTAACTATAGTTAATATTTAAAAATCAAGGGAACTGTATTCTATTGCTGAAAAGAATACTTTTATGCTTATGATGGCAACTACTTTTAAAGTTTTCAGCTCTTCAGGAGGTTTAATTTTTCATTTAGTCACAGTATCTGGGTAAGTATTAACTTGTGTATTTCTTTTAAGCTGTATTGATAAAGGCATTTGTAAATTAAGCTTTATAATCACAAACAATGAACTAAATCACACACGTCCCTCTTTCTAATTTCTGTGCTTTTTTTAGTGAAAAAAGAAAACAGATAGATAGCTAAGTAGTATATATTTTTAAAAAGAAAATACAGAGACATTTAAATTCTAATCAGGAATGTGTGCAGTTTTAATTTTAATATGTGTCTACAAGATACTCTTGAGAAAGACTGTTTTTAAGAATGTGCCCCAGAACTTCTAACTGAGATGACCACATGTAAAGGGCTTCAGGTCAGGGCCTGGCACTGGAGCCCTGTGAGTGGAGGCCATTCTTATTTAGTATTTTAACAACATGGATGAAGTAGATATGAAAATTATGTGGTTGATTGGGGCAGCCTAGAACCCGAAAAGCAAATTGAGCAACTGAGGAAATATTTTAATTATTAATGTCCAAATGAATCTGGCAGAACTCTCCAGACAGGATGACAATATTTGTTTCAAGCAAAAAATATGAATATGTGATCTGATTTCAAATCAAGAAAATGCAGCAGGAATTCTCAATCACAAATAATCTTCAAATCAGGTACCTGCCAAGGCCCAGAGAAGCGTGGTGTTCCTCTGTCTGGAGTGACAGAAGAGAAATCGGGTCCTAGGCTCAGGGCTCACACCAGCTTCCAGCAGAGAGTCAGGTAGGCCGCTGCAGGCGCCAGCAGTGGAGCCCCCACCCACAAAGTGCCCTGTGCTCTGAGAGCGCCGCGCGTCCTTCCTGGGAGCCCCTCTTCGGCCCCCCAGCCACAGGGCCCCGTTATCTGCTCAAGATTGCTCATCCTTACTATTGGCTAAGGTCACCACTGGGGTTCTCGCCGCTCTTCATTGCAAACTGCTTTGGAAATCTGTCCTCGCTCTATGGAAGGCGCTCTTGGGCTCTTCCCAGGCTTGCCTTACATCTCCTGGTGGAAAAAATAAATGTTTTTAGGTCTTTGCTGTAGTCCTGCAGACCGGTGTGGAAAGGGGAAAGAGCACTGTTACAACCCTTTTTGTGCTGCGGGACTGCCGAGCTCTTGTGCAAGGATGCGCTCTGTGTACCCAGCAAGACCCAGCCCAGAATGGGACCAAAAGTCCAGCCTCAGTGGCGTGAGTCTCCTGGGCGTCCAAGCGACCCTGCTTCTGTTGCGAGACCGCAGTGTGATACCCGGCGCCTTCCTCCCGGTCCCCAGGCCTGCCTTGTCTCGTGGTCTCAGGGAAACACACACCGCGGTCACAGACCACCGTGGGCAGTACAGCTCTTGTCCAGTCGGAGATGACCGGCAGAGCTTCCCGTGGAAGAAATGAAAAGGGACAGAAGTTCTCTTGTCTTTCCTCCTTTCAGAGAGGGGTGAGATTTTGAAAGTGAATGGTGCTAATGTTTGGACGTTTTGTATCTTTAAAAAACTACCCGGGTTCTGAGAGGAGGTAAAGGGACAGTAAATATGGAATATGGGGTGTTCAGGCGGAGCGTGTTAGTGTTTCAACTTCAAAGAGAGACAGATGTGTGGGGTAAATGAAGATTCTAAACTGTTTAGTTTAGTTTACCCATGAGAAAAAAGGAAAGGTTTGGGGGGAAAATGCTAACCCTGAGTAAAGACAGCTTGGCAGGAGCGACCCGTCCTTCCTCCCGGTGTGAAGGAGCTGCCCACCCTGCAGGCCGAGACCCTCACGGGCGCAGCATCTGGCGAACGGCAGCTTTCAATGCAGTCTGTCAAATGAATGCTCTAGTGGTAAGATTAAAAAAAAAATTATAAAAATGCAGATCTGTTCTCAACTCAGTTAGAAACAAAATGAACATTTTTTTGTCCTACAAAAAAATTGATTCAGACTGTCCTTCCTTCCAAGCCAAGTATGTGAACTGAATGAATTCTGATAGTCCCAACATACATGGCTCCTCCGTGGGGAAGCCATAGGCTATTCAGGTTTCCACCTTAAGGGTATTTTCTTACCTCGGTCTTCAAATATGACAATCAGGAATAATTGTCCCCAAAGACATTTGCTTGTACCTTTTCACAGCTGTTAATGATTCTTTGTCTGTCTTGCTGCTTCACCACACGACAATCTCTTCTTCCCGTTTGAGCTCCTCACAGTGCCAAGCATAGAAATCTGTTAGCATCTAGGTCTTCAGTAAAAGTTGAATTAATATTCTTGTTAGAGACACACAAATGAATTTCTCTTAATTGAAATATATGTAAACTAGGAACTGCTTCCCAGATTCTAATTGGTAAATCATGGAATCCCTGCATACCTTTGCTTTGCTCTAAGTTCTGCCTATATTCTTCAAAACCCTTGACACATTGTAAAACAAAGCTTTAGCAACAGGCAAATCAATTTGTTTTAGCAAAGGCTTCTTAAGAATGCCTTCTGGGGACATGAATGAATGATAGAAAAAGGGCATATTCTCCCAGTTACTTCCAGATCACGAAAATATCATTCATTTCCAATTCTCTGTTTCTGGCATGACCACCCTCAGGGAAGCAGCAGTTTGCCTTTGCGTTCTCACTGGAAACAGTGGGTGGACAAAGTTGAATTGGATCGGGTCAAACTTTATTTCTCTTAGCCAAGGTTGAATGAAGGTCATCCAAATGGTAGGTGAAGGTGAATGCTTCACCATTATTGCAGCTGACTTGATCCCCATTTCAACCACCCAATTTGGATCTGAGCAGCATTATTTTCGAAAGCTCAGTCTGTGATCAGATACGGGAGAGGTCCTCATTGAAAATTCTCCACCCCTCCTAAATGTTGGGGCACAGAGGGGCCTTAAGCAGCTTGCATTATAGATCTGACAGCCTCGCTATCTGTTGCCTTCAAAGGTGTGCCATTATTGCAAGATGATGGTGCTGTGTGGGAAAAGGAGAATGATCATTTATCAAACATGGGAGTCCAGAAAGAAAGCACAATGCCCAGAACCTCAATTCAGTCAGCAAGGCCCAGAGGCAATTATCAGCAGACCTAGAACTGAATGCTCATCCTTCTTTCTTTTCCTCTTGCTGAGGGTCTCCGGCAGGCATGTGGCGGGCTGCCACTTGTGTGTCTTAACCCAGGAATATAGCGCTTAGTAATTCGGCATTTCCAGCTTAGTGACTGCTGCTTTGGTTTAGATGATGTTAAGTCCCACGTCCATCCTTCTTTCTGAACGTGACATTACTCTGTGTCTTTCTTACTGTAATCTTCAGAACTGTCCATCATATAAACTTAAGATCAGGGTAGGGAAGAACATTACAAGGTTTATTCTTTTTCAATACATGTTAGTATAAAAGTAATATCCACCTTGTATCATCCAGTAGATCTCTTCATCCCACAATGGCAAGCAAATTCCTGCAAGTAAATGCCTAAGAAAGTGTTTAGGCCAGTTAGCACTGTGTGTTTATTGGAATGGAGGAAGAGTGCTCTTCTGTAGACTAGCGCTTACGTACTGCCAACACTCCGCTCGTGGCCTTCTCGCTTGTCTCCCACCACCCCCTCTCAGGTCACTGTGTTTGAGACCCCTGCCCTGTGTTTATTTCTAGACACAAAAAAGTCATTCCTACCTTCAGAGCTCTCTGCCGCCTCTTCCTGGAATGTTCTTCATCATAGGTGCCTCCCTGTAACATGTGCATCACGGTCAGTATGGGTAAATTCACATTACACATATCCTTAAACGCCACCCTCACACACCAGGACCAGTTCTTATTTGTCACAACCCCTTGCTTGAAAATTCTTCGTATCACTTATCACTTTATTATTTTATTTTCTTGTTTGTTCCCTGTGTATTTGACTCTATCCACTATGGAGGTACACGGGATAAAGGCCTTTGTCTACAGCATCCCTGTTGTGTCTCCAGCACCTGGAATCACCCAGAACATGCTCTTCCAGGGGTAGAGAAAACCAGATGATGGAGGCAGCTGATGTCAGCTCCAAACGCAAAGGGAGGACACTGCATGTTTTCCATTATGACTAGATTCTCAGGGTCCCCAGAACATCACAGAATTTAGAACCTACATAGGACATGAGATTCAAAGGAAACAAGGTCTCCAGTCTCATTATTAAAATTGTCAGAAGCAAGACAGACCCAAGTCTCTTGGACTGTTCCCTCCTCCCTGACAGCCTTCACTTCCAGTGCTGGGGTTGTAACTACCTGCTTCTGCTAAATAAAGTGGTGTTTAACATAGTCACATGCCACATAATGACTTTCATCACAGACAGACCACATGTATGATGGTGGTCACATAAGATTATGTTTTACTGTATTTTTTCTCTGACTAGTGATGTCTAGATACACAGGTACTTCCCACTCTGGCATGTTGTATGGTATTCAGGACCACAACATGCTGTATAGTTTGTAGCCCAGGAGCAAAATAGGCTATTCCTGGGCATGTAGCAGGCTGTAACTTCTAGATTGGGAAAGTACAGTGCACTCCCTGATTTTGGCATAATATATCACAAACCACCTAACCTTGCATTTTTTAGAGTATATCCCCGTGTTATCAATGTACAGAGAAATGTATTAGTCTTCTATAACTGCTATAACAAGTTACTGCAAATGTAGTGAATTAAAACAACATGAAGTTACTTTTTTGCAAGTCTGAAGTCTAGCATGGGTCTTATCAGCCACAAGGAAGACATCAACTGGACGGTATTGCCTCCTGGAGGTTCTAGGAGGAATCTGTTTCCCTGTCTCCTTGGTATTCCAGGTGCTGCATACCATCCTTGGCTTTGGACACCTTCCTTCAATGTCAAAAGCAGCAAGGTCAGGCAGGTCTTCTCACATCACACCACTCTGACCCTCTTTTCTCTCTTCCTCTATCACATTTAAGGAACCTTGTGATTGCACTCTACCCACCTCGGTAATCCAGGGTGAGCACCAGCTGGTTTTGTGAACAGGTCTCAATCTTGCTCAGGCTGGTCTCCAACTGGTGAGCTCAAGTAATCTGCCTGCCTAGCCTCCCAGAGTACTGGATTACAGGCATGAAAAAGTAGCTTTTAAAATAGGTGATCACAGTTTCTTAGGTAAGATGTTCACAAATGACCAATACGGTGGACCTATGGTTTCAGGGATCTAGGGTTTTAAAATCCTAGCCTAGGTTCCTTTTTCAAGGCCGTCTTATTGTAAACAGGGGCCATTTTCTGGAAATTTCACCAATATTTACACATTACTGTCTAAAATTTACCTGGGAAATGTATTTTTTTTTTGTTAGATGCATTATTGCTGCCTGGAACAAAATTCATAAAAGAAGAGAAATGGATATTCAATGGCAGTGAACAGTTTCTGACATATTTATTTATATAATTAGATCTTATCATGAAATTGACAGAGCTCAAATCAAGGCCAAAACTTCTTAATATCAGGTCTCCCTGCAATTAACTAGAGAAGATTTTCCTGGTTGAATTACCTGAACTCCGCATCTCAGATCATCACCTCTGACTTAACTTTTTTTTTAGATTTCTATCAGTTCAGAAATGCAGTGATCTTGTATTGCTATTTATATTTCCCTATTTTTTGTAAAATTTGCTTTTTGGTCTAAGACACAATAATGTTTTACTTAAACAGTTATCATAAAGGCTTTTGGTATGCTCAAAACATAAATTGAGAACATTTTGGAGAAATATTTGAGCACACAGAATGGCACTTGCTGTTCCACTAACAAAAACGTGACACTACCAGAAGCCTGTGGATAAGCCACCAAGCAGAGATATTTAAAATTACATGCCTTGCCTATTTCTGAGCAGAGACAGTGAAATTTTTAAGCACTATTTGCATATTAGGAGTATAAATCTTAGCTAATCCAGCAGGAGGGAAAATATTTGTTTGTACTGAGAAAATTTTGTTTTGGGTGGAGTGAAGATATTTGAGTGGTGATTGTCACCTTTTATTTACCTTGTAACTGTGATAGATGGTCTTGAGCTTCAGTGATTCATAATGGCATTTGGAGGCCTATAAAAAAAGCAGCTAATTCAAATGAAGGAGTGGGTAAAACATCACAGCAAATGTAGGTCGCAGAAAACTGCAGAAATCTAACAGAAGGGCAGTGTGTTGCCAATGAATACATCTGAGGACAGCTAAGAGAAAACTATTTCTATCCTCATCACTGGCTCCGAATAAAACGGTGTTTTCTTCTTTTCCACTGCAGTCCCCAGTGAGACAACTCTTCTGCCCCCACCCGGTCCTCAGCCCTGGAGCCACATGGCTTCCTGCTTACTCCTTCCTAAACAGTCAAATCTTCATATTGAGAGGAGGAAAATAGGACCCAGAGGGGATTCATGACAACCCCAAGGAGTGAGATTTGGGAAGTACAGGGATTAGACATTCAATTTTACTGGATTTCCAATCCACTCTCGGTAGCATTACCGTGCTCTGTAATAATTCCTGTTAAAACGTGCCCTTTCCAGATTTGGGTATCTGGTTAGCAGCTGAGCTGAGGCCAGAACCTGAATTCTCTTCTCTGACTCCTCAGCACCACTCTCTATACACCATGTCACTGGCAAAAGGATTTTCATTCTAAGACAGAAGTACCAGTGTGAGCAGTAAACAGAAGGGCACAGGGCTGGTGACAGTGCCCCTGAAGGCACCACGGACGGTGATGCCTGTCGGGGAGGACCAGTTCAGGCTTCACAGATGGGTAGTTTGGGCACACGTGCTGTGCGCCCCAACTACGCCGGGTGAGAAGGGGTGGCGGGGACCGCGCAGGCAGACGTGTCCGCTCCTGAGTAGAGATACCGCAGAAGGAAGAAGAGGGCGCCTTCGTCAGGTCCCTTTCTGTGTTTACTTGGTTTAAGAAGCGAATTCCAACAGGACAGTTTAGGGGTCAGCTTGCCCCCCTGGCTCAACCCGGAGAGCCCTCGCTGTCTAACCTGCCTCCCTGTTCTGTCCAGCGGGCAGCCACTGCAGGCCTTACCGGCAGGCTCAGGGGAGTGCTTCACGAATGACATTTCAGCAAGTTGGTCCCCGTGTTGGTTCCCTAGGATTGCGGTAACAATCTACTACAAATTTGGCGGCTTAAAACAATGCTAATTTGGTCCCTCACAGTTCTGTAAGTCGGAAGGCTGAAACCGAGGTGTTTGCAGGTCCAGTTTCCTGAGAAGCCACCGGGGAAGGATGGTCCTTCTGTTTCTCGGGGCTGTGAGTTGCAGGTGTTTCTCGGCTGAGTCACGTGGTATTCTCCACTGTGCATCAGTCACTTCTCTGTTTGTAAGGGCCACAGTCACATTGAATTCATTGCCCTTTCTCATTCAGTCTCATCTCATACTAATTTATCTGCAACAACCTTGTTTACAAATGTAAACGTGTTCTACTGTTTTTATTATGTTGTAACTGTAATAAAATATCATGGACTGGAGGCTTATAAACACCAGAAGTCTATTTCTCACAATTCCGGAGGGCAAAGTTCAAGATCAGCCTACTAGCATGGCCAGGTTCTCACAGAGCCTTCTTCTGAGTGGTCAAGTTCTGACTTCTGTGTGCAGCCTCACCTGGCAGAAATCTCTCAAGAGAGCTCTCGGGGGTCTCTGTTGTAAGAGCACTGATTCCGTTCAGGAGGGCTCCACCTCATGACCTAATTACCTCCCAAAGCCTCCACCTCCTGATACTATAGCTTTGAGGGCAAAGATTTAAACATGAATTTGGGTGACACAAATGTTCGGTCCATAACATGAGGGTTAGAATTCAGCATACCTCCTTTTAAAGGAAGTTGAAGAATAGGACATAATTCAAACCCTATTTATGCCTCTGCCAGCAAGAAGCAGGAACGTTGGAGAAATGGTAAACAAAGGAGCTGCGTGTTTATGAAGTGGAGCAGCGGGAGAGAATAGGGAAGAGAGTGCAGGGGCTCAGGATGGGGCTCAGGATGGGGCACAGGATGGGGCTCAGGATGGGGCTCAGGATGGGGCACAGGATGGGGCTCAGGATGGGGCTCAGGATGGGGCTCAGGACGGGGCTCAGGATGGAGGCACAGGATGGGGCTCAGGATGGGGCTCAGGATGGGGCTCAGGAAGGGGCTCAGGATGGGGCTCAGGATGGGGCTCAGGATGGGGCTCAGGATGGGGCTCAGGATGGGGCACAGGATGGGGCTCAGGATGGAGGCACAGGATGGGGCTCAGGATGGGGCTCAGGAAGGGGCTCAGGATGGGGCTCAGGATGGGGCACAGGATGGGGCTCAGGATGGGGCTCAGGATGGGGCTCAGGATGGGGCACAGGATGGGGCTCAGGATGGGGCACAGGATGGGGCTCAGGACGGGGGCACAGGATGGGGCCTGCAGGCTCCGTGAGGATGAGGACAGCTGGTCTTGGCTAACCAGCAGACTAGATGAATATGTCAGGCGTGGAGTAAAGCACCAAGGAAGGTGCCAGCAAAAACAGTGAGAGGAGTGAGGAGGACAAACTTCACCTACTTTATAAGTTTGCTTGGGCCAGAAAATAAATGAACTTTAGAAGCAGAGTTTTGCAGTTTTAAGTAAATTAAGTCAATGAATAATTTCCCCAGAAAATTATCTTTGGCCCTCTCACAGCTCTTTTTATGGCTTACACCAGCTTTTTCATGGGAAAAATTAATGCTTTAGACAAGTTGAATCCATACCACTTAAGTTCCCTTTAAATAATCAAGTGAGGTTAAAATGAAAGTATTCATGGTAATAGAATCTGCCACCAGGGGATTATAGCTTACTAGGGAAACTATGACGAATGCCATTCATTGACTATCCCTTACCTTCCCAGGCATAATAAGGTAAAATTGCAGTAGAGAGAATTTAAGGCAGAAAATAAAAGTCTTCCTTGTATAGTTTTTTTTTTTTCTTTTCTGCAGTATTGCCACATCATCTTCTTTTAAAGGAGGTTGAGGAATAGGAAGATTATCAGAAATAGTTTAAGTAAAGTGATGCCGTGCTTTACTCAGTAGTAGATTTTTCTTGGTTTATCCAATATCTTCCCCACAACAAATATACTTTTTCTTTGCTTCTCAGTGCAGGTAGCTGCTTTCTTTAATAAATGGCTCTTATGTCCTTGAGAAACTCACCTCAGGACCTGTTGCAGTCACAGTCCACACGACGGACCTCCTTCCAGACCAGGCATCCTCATCTTAGGGACTCTCTTGGATGAGGGCTTAAAAATACCCTTTAAATTGAGCCCCTACCACAGAGAAGTGCATCAAAGCAGCCGAGTTGAGGCTTTGCTTGTTGAGGCTAATATCAAATAAGTAACACACATTTCTCAAGACTTCTTTTCCCTTCCATGAGCTCATAATTATTTGGCTTTTCTGGTTCTTGACATTCTCCAAGTTCCCTTTTCTGTCCAAGGATCCATTTGACAGTAGCCCATTTTCTACTGTTTGGGAACATTTCATGAGTTCCCTGAAGTGGGCAGATTGCCTCTGGGCTGCAACTGCCATTTCCTGAGTTGGGATGACGCTCTAGTTTTGACAGAACAGTCCTGGTTTATGTTCAGCTAGTGACTCATTATGACCTAGATCATTTTCTACCATATTTGTTCACATTCAGACTTCCCTATTTAAAATAAGGACAAAACATCCAAATATGTTGCAGACAATTTGTCAAGATAGCCAATTAATGGTTCCCTATTTTCTAGAATGCTGGCAAATGCTGTCAAGGCTCCAGTTAGTGCTCTAATTACATACAGTTTGTCTGAGAGACCACCCTGGAATGGGAACTAGGGCCCATGGGAGACACAGGTCAGCGGTTGTCTAAGGAGTGGAAATGACAAGGGTTTTCAAGCTACAGTTACTGGATTTCAACCCCACCTTCTCCACTCTTCAGTTGAGACAGTGCAAATTTCTAGTCCTTAGTATCTCTGTCCATGAATTAGGGATCATTAAACCTACTCCACAGAGTTGCTGTTAAACAGTATCTTTCAAGGCATGATCCTCAGACCATCTGCTGCATGATCACAGGGGTTTCTTGCTAAGGCATATTCCTAGACCCCCACCCTGAAGACTTTGACTTAACTGTTCTGGAATGGTGCCTAGAATCCTGACATTTCAGCATGCATCCCAGATGATAGCCAAATCTGCCAAGCTCAGAGAACCATAGCTGTGAGATTTAAGTGTAAACTTGGTACATAGTGGTAGTAGGACACAGCAGACCTCTTTCTGGACAGAACATCAGCTCTTCAAAAATAGGATGGTGTGTGTTAACTCTCATCTCCCTGCTAGCCCAGTGACTTGGCACAAAGCAGATGTTCAATAAATGTTCATTGACATGGATCGCAAAGTCACTGGTCAGAGCAGGAAGCAGAGACCAGAAGAGTCGGGAAAGTTGGGTTCAAATGAGCAGAGAATAGAAGTGGAACACACCAGCAGGACATGAGCAGGCTGCTGACCATGGCTCAGTTTTCCCAGATGTCAGTGTTAGTACCGAAGAGCAGCCAATAGGTGTGAGACGGATGGAAGCTACTGAGAAGACAGTAGACAGGAAAAGTTAGAGAATATAGAAGAATACTGTGGTAGGAAGGGCCCAGGCAGGGAAATGGTGCCAAGCTCACTAAGCTCATGCTCAATCAGTGCTACGGTGTCCACAGAGTCTGAAGGGCAAGACAACACTCCCTGGAGGGCACACAAATCGCCCTGAGAGTCTGACACAGAAAATGTGAGCACAAGACTAAGTTTGGGGTTGTGTGGGCAGATTCTGGGGGAAAAATATAGGTGCTTTCAAGGGTGCCTAGACTAAATTAAAACTAAAAAAAGAAAAGAAAAGGAAAATAGAAGCTTCACTAGTTTCATGATGAAATTAGACAGCGTAGACTGAAACAAAATTTTGGTTCTAAATCAGCATGGAGATCTCCTACAAAGTGTAGCTACTAGGACTACCTACCACACAGTGTCATCTAGGTCTAGGAGTGTGTGAGTCATGTTTTATCTCCAAAGACAACAGTGTTGTTATTGGAATTATAACTAAACAGTGACAAGATCCTTCTAGGCAGAATGCCATGACAAAAGTATCCTACACACAAGTACACTTGAAGAGAAATTTAAAAGAACGTGGTATTATTTCAAAAATGACACTGAATTTACTATGTGGAAATAACCTTCCATATTTTAAAAAACCTGGCATTTGCATCCATAAAGCTGCATTCCTCTTTGATTTCGCGTTTTATTACCTCAGATAGTGTCCACAGCAACGTATGGATCTGTTTCTAGCCCTAACCGGGTACAGTTCTCTAAAGCATCATTTTGCACATGGTCATGCTGTCCCAGTATCTGAGTTATATCCTATATCTTATTATGCATATGAAATATTTAGACAGCAATTAGCCCAGTGATTCACTGTATTAATTATTTCCCTTGTAGAAAGTAACATGCCAGCAATTTTCAAAGAGAACAACAGAAAGAATTCTATGGCAATACAAGCATTTGTGTGTTTGTACAGATAAGTCCATTACATAGAGTCATTTGTGGAGAATAAATGACAAGCAAAAACAGGATTTATCAGGGGAGAGCCCTAAGGGTTGTAGAAAACACAGGGAAATCCAATTAGAACTGCAGGAAGTTGGTTCAATCTCTTAATCGCCACTGTGGCACAGCAGATTAATATTATCGCCTACTATTTAAACTTTATTACTCCATTTTTCTGTCTGTGGTCCTCTGCCTTGCCAGCCCACCTTGAAAAGATGGCAGGCAGAACCATATAATAATTTTTATGGCCTTGGCAACAGCACTGTTTTGTAGCTTGAAAGATAAGTACCATTCCAGAAATGATGAGGTGAGGAAGCGGGCGACACTTGAGCTTGTTTTATAAGCCAGAGTGGAGGGCTGCTTGCCCTGCATTCTAATCATTAAAGCCATCAGCACCAGCACTTTGCCAGCTCCTACTGACTGACAGCAGAATTTACAGGAGCCATTTTTCTGTGGAATTATCCTCATAAAGCAAGAGGCAGCAGTAGATGGTGACTCTAGCAAAGACTCCAAATAAGTCTTGGTCTTGGGTTCCAGTTACAACAAAGACACAGACTTCCCAAATGACCTTGGGATGCTCACATTGTAGGTGTCAGAAACAAACCTTGAAGTTTATTAAAAGCCAGACCCATGGGTAAGTGGTACTTACATAAACATACATAAATATTTTCTTTTTTAAAAAGGTGAGTATATTTTCTTTTTTAAAAAAGGTGTTTCCTATACAAATAGCAATGAAAGTTTCTGAGCCAAAAAAGTCTGTGCATAATTTTTCTAATATCCCACCACAGATAAGCCCAAAAAGTCGTCACATAATCAGCATGCTGTCTGTAGGCTGTGAATTGGATACCTGGCATAGAACTTTCTTTTATATAATGAAAGGAGGTTGTATAATGATTTCTTGTAGTTTATTTTGCAAATACTCAACTAACAAAACATTTCTTAAGAGTTAATTCTTTTTCTTTATATATATTTTTGGTTGGCAAAAGTTGACACAATTTAAAGTTTAGAAAACTGACAAATTTTTATTCCCATCACAAATCAATGCACACATTATTTTATATAGTAAACAGATGTATGGTTTTGCAAATTAAATAATTAATAATAATAATTAAATAATTTCTTGTTTCAAAATCAACATGCTTATCTCTCAGCTAATCATTTTTAGAATAAAAGATTTCTAGGTTAGGTTTGGGGTCCATTTTACATTGGCACAAGAACTCTTTAGATTCAGTTCAGTAAATATATCTGGCCTAATAAGATTCCTGTTTGGACAAGCAAAGTTTTCTGTTCTCCGATTTTCAGCTCTCTTCCACTTCTCAGGGTCATAAGACGGATGTAAACGTGGCTCCCTCCTGCTCCCCGCTGATTCCCTGCTCCTTCTTGCCCGCATCGATCAGACCCTCCCAGCTGCTATCCGTGTCTATTTCACAGTGTGGAGTTGTTGAATTGATATAAATGGAAGTGTTTATTTGACGACATTAACTCTTTTCTCTATACTTTTACTCTTCTGAAGTTGTACCTTACTTTTTGAAGAATGCTAGTGGTATTTTTTGCACATTTCCAGAATCAACTCGCATGCGCTCTCTAATCTGTTCCCTAGACGCTTCCATGCCTGTGCCACCAGAGAGGCGAGCAGCGCGTCCAGACTCCTGCAAGGATTTGGTGTGTCTCTTCTGTAAATGGTGAAGGGCATTTTACCTTTTCCTAACAGGGCTTTCACAGTGAGCAGAAGAGAGCCGAAACTTCCTGCTGTCCCTGCTCCTTGCAGCACCCCCGTCCCTCACACCCTGCCTTCCTTACCTCAGTGTATTCTGTACTTAGCTTGCCCTCCTTCGTGCCCGATCCATGCGCTGATTCTGTTTTTATGTTTATTATTAATCGGATCCAGGCCTTCTGAGGCCTTAATGATTAATTACTACAGGGAAAGCTCAAATCCTTGAGATTTTCTTAGCAAGAACCCGAGCAAAGTATCCCCCACAGTGAAGTCTCTGATGAGCTTACTCTTCCCCTCAGCCTCCCTGCCCTGGTTCCCGCTCCTCTCCCGTCTCCTCTGTGCGGGCGCTGAGCGCTCTCACTTCCTTCACCTCATCTCACCCACTTACCTGCCTTCAGGCAGCTCCTGCTACCTGGCAACTCTCAGATCAGCGAGCGCAGCCTCGTGTCTTGTACTGAGTACTAAATGTGGATCGAGATCCAGAAACAGTACGTTTTTACGTTTTTAACAACTGCACTTGAGTATCTTGTGTGTCCCTCTTTAAAGTGTTTTTCAACCTTTGTTGACTGCTGCCCACAGACACAAATGCGTTTTTACATCTTAAACCACCAAGTATACCCAAAGATGCAGAGGACCCCATGACTGGCTGTCCACAGTAGCATGACCAAAATGTAACGAATCATCATTACCTTCCAAATTGTTCCTCCTTCTGTATTTTCTCTCTTGGTTAATGAGACTCCAGGACAGAAATATGGAAGGTCTTTCACACTGTTCTCTCTTGAATCTTCACTACGGAGGCCACAAAGCCCTAAGCATTCTACTTCCTGAGTATGTCTCAGGTTTAACCTGGACTCTCAATCCCACTGCATGGCTGTTATTATACAGTCTTCCCAATAATTCTGCTTTTCCTTTATCTGTCTCATGACCATTTTGTCTGTCTTTTATACATTACAGAAGTTATTTTCCATCATCTTCTGAGTACTCACTTTTAAGGTTTTAGATATGGCCAAGAACTAATGCTGCTCCTGAGTTACCTACAATTTAGTAGAGGGATGGTATTGTGAACTGAATCGCCACACCGTGCAGCAAATGTTCTCATGGAGTTTGAGCACTTTCCACATTTCAATGGAATGGCGTGGGAATTCAAAAGGGCAATCTAACATAAAGTTGCTGTCCTGAGAAGGTAAATCTGTGCCCTCTACCACATTTGCCTTTCCCTCCAGGGGGCACATGAGGCTACTCCAAATAGTTAGCTTCCTCACTCGTCCTTCAAGTTGAGATCGTGACTGAAATACTTTTCTGAAATCCCCAGGACTTCAGAGAACAAGCGTTGAACCATGTTGATGTGCTCCAACACATGAGGTTTAAAGATAAAGGATCTGAGGCCAAGAGGAGTCAATTGATAGATTCAAATTTATAACCTTATTAATCAAAAGGAAAACTCAATCCTGAATAATAGCCCATTTTTTTT
>CAUYQV010172115.1:0-52750 GCA_963574575.1 Galagoides demidoff | reverse complement strand
GCTTGAGCCCAGGAGTTGGAGGTTGCTATGAGCTGTGATGCCATGGCACTCTACCCAGGGGGATAGCTTGAGGCTCTGTCTCAAAAAAAAAAAAATGAAAAAAAAACCCCAAATAACTGTGTTGGAATATCTTCCATGTTCACTTGCTCTGGCCCCTAATGACTTTCTTCTTTAAGCCAAAGATGAAGATAATATAGAAAAAAAGACATTTCTTCATCTTCTTTAGCCAAAGAAGAAGATAATATAGAAAAAAAAAAGACATTTTGATGGCATTAAGAGTAACATGTGATAGCTCTGATGCCCATTCCGGAAAAAGAGTGACAAGATTATTTTGAAGGGTGGACTAGGCCACTTGCATTAGTGCTTAGTTTCCTAAGAGAGTGCCTCAAAGGTGAACCTGGTGATATTCAGCAATCAGGTATGCAGGGCTTTTTTTTTATCATTAACTTGATTGTTAGACCTTCATATTCAGTGCATTATTGGAAGATGGAAAAGAAATGTTTATATCTTAAATTAAGAGATAAAAAAAAAGAATTCCCGGAGAGAATGCATGAAATGCACAAAATCAAGGAAGCATCATGCAACTTAATATTTCCAAAGCAGATGGGGTTACCATACAAAAGGAGTGACACCAAGGGCATGAACACTGGTGCTACAGTCCTCTACAGTTTGCTGCATTGAGCAGTTGTTTCTTAGTGGCATAAAACACTAAGGCGCAAGTGAAAATTTTGTACAAACACAATCTTGAGTTCATATCATATCATTCTATTTTCAGTAATACATTAAATCATGCTAATGACTATATTTGTTCTTTGATATCACACTTTAATGTTTTCTATTTCTCAAGACTTTACCAAATATCATTTCAGCTCCTATTGAAAACATTTTACAGCCTGTTTGGTATTTTCTTTATGCAGTTTTCTAGTTTTAAGAATATTAGTTTTCTATACTTATAAGAAATCACCACAACCTTAATGGTTTAAACAACACAAATTTATCAGCTTATAATTCTGTGTATCAGAGTTTAAACAGGGGTCTCACCGGTTAAAATAAAGGTATTGACAGGGCTGCATTCCTCTTTGGGCATTCTAGGGAAGAATCTGTTGCTTAGTGTTTTCCAACTTCTACAGGCTGTTTGCATCCCTTGGCCCATGGTGCCCTTCTTCCACTGTCAAAGCTAGAATTGGTGGGGCTAGTTTTTTTCACACTATCATTTTCTCTGGTTGCAAAGAACCAGAGAAAGACTTTTCTTCCACATTTAAAGATTCAAATGACCACACTGACCATGTAAGGATAACCCAGAATCTTGATTTCAAATTCAATAAATTTACAACCTCTATTGTATCAGTAACCTTAATTCACTTTCACCATGAGAGGTCACATAGTCACAGATTCCAGTGTAAAGCATTAACAACTTTGGGGACAACATTATGCTACCTACCACATAAACATTATTTATGTGCTTTAGTTAGATCCAACTGTTTGAATTTTATATGTTTTGTTTCCCTTTAATAATAATTTTTGTAGCATTTTCTTTTATCACTGTATATAGATTTAATCCATAATATTTATAAGCTGATAGTATTCCAGTGTGTGACCATAGACTTACCTAAGTAAACATTCCTTTTTTGATGATGGGTTTTACAACTTTTTTCATTATTAGCAATTATTCAACACCAGTCTTATGTCTCTATATTTATGGATATGTGTTGCTACGTCTACAGGATACATTCATAATTGTAGAATTTCTGTATTATTACCAATACCTGTCTAAAGTGGTTAGAATAATACACTAATGATTCAGAGAGTGCTAATATTCTTGGATATTGTTAAAAGAAATTATTAGGAATCATTTAATGATCGTTCATCTGATGGCTTAAACTAAATGTTATTTCATTGTTTAATTGGCCATTTGCCTAGTTACTAATGTAAAAAGATTTCCATTTGTGTGGTCTGATAGGAAACATACTATATCATATGTTCATTAGGCATTTATGTTCATTTTGGAGGCAAGATGTTCATTTTATAACCTTTCCTTATTTTATAATTCAATTATTTTAAACTCATTTTTTAAATGTCTTATTTTTTTTAAATGTCCTTATATTTTAATTTTGATCACAGAGCCTTTTTTATCTCATGTAAGATTTTAATTTTAGGTTGTCAATTTTATCAGTCTTTGCTTTTATGCCTTCTGGGCTGTGTCTTCCTTAGAAAGCCGGGTATGAGTATGTGTGTGTGTGTATATGTTTATGTGTGTGTGTGTTTTCTATGTGTCTTATTTTCCTACCTTGGATCTAAAAATATAATTTCATATATCATATGATTCTTTTTGTTTTGCTTTGTTTTGTTTAATCTATTTCCTTTCATTCCTTTTTTATTGTTTAATACTTTAGTCACAGGGATTTTCCTTGAATATTGGTGCCTATGGCAATATTTAGACGTCTAACTCGATAGACTCAATAACCAATTCCATGAACCACATGTATTTAGTTCTGTTATGATACAATATATGCATTCCTAAAAACCATTGTGGTATACAAAATTACTCATAAAAAACATAGTGTTTATTAGAAAAATAGGGTTAGAAAAAACACTAGAAAACCTCATCAATGACACATAGGAAACACAAAAATATAAATATAATGAAAGACATTGACATAGTGTTATCCACGTTAAATAGTTATTAAATATAAATACCAATATGACACTTAGCAAAAAGATTTGTATTTTGTAGAAGTGATCATAGAAAGGGTTGCAGCTTCGGCATTGTGAAGTGGTAGAAGGCAGGATTTCTGAAATCATTTGAAAAGCTCCAAATACCAGATATGTATGGGTAGATCAAACATATATGAACTAAAGTAGCTGAAAATTTAAATGTGTGTGTGAGTGTGTTTTATATATTTTCATGAGCTTCCATTCTGCTGGGTGCAACTCACTGCATTCATTTAGTGTCTTTCTAGAATGAAATAACACGTAAGCAAATGGGAAATTTGTATTACGCTCAAATTATTTTGTAATATATCAATTGCACTGGAGCAAAGTTCCCTTTCAAAAACAAGTGTTATAGCAAAACTAACTTTAATTAGAAGTGTGACCCAAGTTATTACCTATGTCTTTGTGTATTTATGAGTCTCTTTCTATATTTTCTATTTATTTCTTCTGATCTGTTACCTGGACAAAGTCATATAGTCATTTTTTTATATTTAATTGTATCATTTTCTTTTTTGAGTTCATCCACTGCCATTGCCTCACATTTTTACTTCTACACATTTTAGAATGTTTTTAAGTTCTAAAAGTCCTAGTTCATTTTTATTAAAATGCTCTTGAATGTATAAACTGAAAGGATGTATCTTGATAACATCATGGCTTGGCTTCCTTTTTTCGGTCATTCCCACAGTGGATTCCTCCAATTTTATTCAGGGAACTCACCCAGAGACATCAGTGTGAACCCTAGATTGACTCTATCAGAGCACAAATCCTTTTAGCTTTGGAAAAAAAATTCATTTATCTTAATATCAGCTTGAGAAGTAGAACTAGACTAGTCCAGCACATTTTTGGGACAGTGCTGTGGGTTGAACAAGACAGCAGTTCATTCTTGCTCTTCTCACACACGTCTCCAGTGAGTGAAAAAACCTGAGTGAAGGCACAAGGCAGGATCTGACAGTTTGATTGTTTGGTTGTCTTTCTTCCATGGATTCAAAGTTACACACTCCAAGAACATTTGATTCCTTATGAACTTAGAGGCATAAAGATGAAATTATGATAAAAACAGAAAAGAAACAGATGCCATAATAGGATATTAAAAAGACTCTAAAAAAGGAAAAGGAACAACTAAATCAGACTTGTGTATTTGGAAAAAGTTATAGAAGATTGACATTTGTTCTAAGTTAAATAGTGGGTTATATTTTGATACATGATAGATTAAAAATATTATAAATGTCTCTTCTGAGGGTGGATAATCATATTTGTCTACTTTTTGGAACTCAGACTCAGCCAGAATAACTAGAGCATCATAAATAGAATAAATAGGATTGAGTTGGTAAAAATGCACTTGACAATCATGCATTGGAAGTGGTGACTAAAGCCAAATATGTAATAGCCATTACAGATGCATATGAGGGTATGTATCTTTAATGAAAAAAAGGAGAAAAGAATATTTGCTCATAGACAAAAACATTAAGGCAGAAAAGTCTGCATAACACAAAAGCAAGGGCACCTTACAAAGGTATTGCGGAGCCAACGAATTAAAATTTATATATCATAGTTGTTAGAATGAGACTCAGCACCAAACTACTGAGCTCAAAGCCTTGCAGCATTACGTCCTAGCTTTTGTTATTAACTTAAGTAAGTTAGCTAAATTTGCTGTGCCTGTACTTCTTCTTCTTTGAAATGAGTTAAAGATAATCTTATTGCATAGATTATTATGATATTTAAAAGAAAAGAATCAATGTACATAAAAGAAATATTTCTGGCACATACTAAGTGATTAATGAATTAATTGCTGCTTTTATTTTGATTATCATTATTGCCTCTACTGTTGTCATACGTCATTCAAGGAGAGAGAACAACCACATCCCTTCTCTGTATTAATAAACTACATTTATTTAATCTTTTTAAATATACCATCTATTATATTAATGGCTTACTACAACATATTTTCTATTTTATCTCATCACTTTGGGCCACCTGCTATGAGTACAAGGCATATTCATACAATGAGAATAATACCTATTTACTCATGAAGTCTTAAAAGTAGTCTTTTTTTAAAAAACATATATTTTTATCTAGTTGGTTTTGTTCAGAGTTCTGTTGCTTGACATCCTAAAACCTAAAAAAAACCATCTGGTGTCTCTTTCCATATTGAAAATAAAGCAATTACTATTTAGTTCATACTCAATGGGTGCTAAATAGGTTTTTCTAATAGACCTATGTAATTTCTCTCAAATTCAATTTTCTTCATTTTTCTAGAATATTTAAATGAAACAAAACTTTGGCACTAGCTTGGATAAACAAACTTTCTCAAAGCTATTCTTGATAAATATGTTGAACAAATAAAAACCTTTGCTCCGATTAAATGTGCTATAGTAATCAGGATAGCTTAAACGTGGCTGTCACAATCACATTTAGATTCCCTATCTTTGTTTTCTCTTTCCATTCTTCCTCTGTCTCAGATTATCCACATGAAAGCTTTCTCTGTATTTCAGTTAATCTCTTCCCCACCTGAATCTAAAGTGCTATATCTGCTATCACAATTGGCTTTTGAAAATAATAATAATAAAGTTACAAAGAAAGGATTAGGATAATAGGCTGAGAATAAGAAATAGAAAAACCATCAAGAACTAAAACTCCTGTTTATTTTTATGCATTAGCAATAACAATCGGAGGACCAGCAAAGAAGATAGGTAAGAAACAGTTTAAGCCAGGACACAGATACAGAAATAGAAGGTTTTTCATATCTACATTGAATGTATTTGGAAATTTTCTATGGAGTGCCAGCTTATTCATGAAATATGTATATTTTAAGCTTTTCCTTTTAGAATGTAATCATACTAAATTTATTTACCCTTCAGGGCAAGTGCATGAAAGTTTGTTATTAAAATAATAAACAGAAGACAAATTTATTACTGTAGGTCGCTGCTATATCTTTTAAAATATATTCATTATTATTTATTTATTTTTATGACATACAAACTGACAAATTTGCATTATGAAGTTGTTTTAGTTACACTAAAATTAGTCAAATTCTGTGATGATGTATTTTCCAGTTTTTATTATGAAGCAGAAAATTCTCTGCATCTATTTGGTAGTTTAATATAAACAAATGGTAGATATAATGCAATAACCTATTATGCTTTGAAAGAAGTTTTGTGAAATGTCTTACTTTCTTTTCTTTTCTTTTTCTTTTTTTTTTTTTTTTTTTTTTTTTTTGAGACAGGGTCTCACTTTGTCACCCTGGGTAGAGTGCCGTGGCGTCACAGGTTACAGCAAGCTCAAAATTCTGGATTCACACGATTCTCTTGCCTTAGTCTCTCAAGTAGCTGGGACTAGAGGCACCTTCCATAACACCCAACTATTTTTAGAGACACGGTCTGGCTCTGGCTCAGGCTGGTCTGAAACTCATGAGCTCAGGCAATCCACCTGCCTCAACCTCCTAGAGTGCTGGCATTACAGTTGTGAGCCACCACACCTGGCCAAAATGTCTTACTTTTAAATAAATTTTTTTTCCTAATTGGCCTTCAATGGGCATGGGCAATTTCCTACTGAAAACCAAACATTAAAATGTTCAAAGGCAAGAGAGGAAGGATGATGTACATTGCATATACAGGCTGCATGAGCATTTACTCCTTGAGAAAACAAGGAGAAGATAGGAAGCTGCAATTAGATGTTCACCTAAAGATGGGCCTTCTTGGAGAGAGCAATGGGAATCACTGAAGTGGCAAGAAATAGAGTGAAGGAGAGGAAAATGGCATAATTCGTTTGGCAAAACTGGAAGGCACTTAGCAGCGGCATCCTTATGGGGAAAGAACCCCCTATAGACACTGCAACCTGAGCTGTAAGGGGACCCCACCACCATCACAGGGACTGGTGAAGGAGCTGCTTAGAGTCTGTGCTATGACAAGGTACTGCAAAGTGGGCACAGTAAGCACATAGTGGCTATCATTCCTGGGTCACTTCAACTGATGCCATTCTGAGAGGTGAGTAGAGGTGACTGATCTCCAAAGTGCTTGGTCTACAGTTTACACAGAACTCAGCTTTACTAAAACCACTGCTGATCACTCCAGTCTTTTCAGAGAGGGTACAAGGAGAGCAAAGTCACTTGCATACCTCATGACTACCATTCCCTACCATTGGGGTATTACAGCAGAACATGAGAATCCCAACAGTAGGTGTCTCAGGAGGACCAAGGTTGAGAAAGAGCCCAGCTACCTGGTGGCCTGGCCCCATAGCCCCAGCCACCAAGGCTCCTACTTATCACCTCGAGAGAACCACCCCACAGCCCAACAGTCTGCCAGGGACTTATTCAGTGTGAGTTGCCATCATACCTGGACTCAGAATGAGTGAATGCCCACATCCTTACAACTATGACCACTGTTGAGTTAGCCTTGCCCAGGTGCCACTGCCATTATCACAGGGATAACTGATCAGGGAAATCTCATACAATAAAAGCCTCTATGGAAAGGGTCACATCCAGACCCAAACCTGAGGTTCTGATAGTGTTTTGGCAAACAACTCACCATTTTGCACAAATATTATCCAGCACCAACTTGGACTGTGGCAATCTCAAAAGGAACAACACAGCTGTAGGACAGTCTCTCATTCACTGGGTCAGTCTTCCGGAGAAGGCCACAAAAACACTGTCTTGGGACCTCTTCATAATAAGTAGGAGAGCTCTCAGCAATGGAAAACAGGTATGCTAAAATGCTACCTTTTCTGACCTGATAGAAGAAGTTTCCGAAGAGAAGAAACAAGCAAAGAATTTTCACAACATAAAGGAGCCTGTCTGATACCTAACAAAGGGCACATTAGACCAACAACATTGGCCCCCAACTAAAAGGAAACTGTCAAAATGTTAGAAATGGAATTCACATTATGGAAGGTAAATAAGATAAATAAAAGTGAAGAAAAAGTTGAAAACCAACACCAGGAGACAAAAAATGCATCAGGAGATATATTTTAAAAATGAAAAGCCACTAAACAGCTAGCCAACATTTAAAAAGCTATAACAGGTAGTAGCACTTAAAGAAATGAAAGACTCTCTTAGAAAATTTCAAACCCCAGCAGAAAGCAGATCACACAGAAAAAGAATCACCAAGTTTGGAGACAAGGTTTTTAAACTAACCCACTCAGTCAAAGATGCAGGAAAAAAAGAAGAAGAAGAAGAAGAAGAATGACTAATCATTGCAAGAATATGGGACTATATAAATTTAGTCAATATGTGAATGACAGGTATTCCTGGAAGAGAAGAAGAAAAAGCAAAAAACATATAAATGCTATGAGGGATTTATTGAGGAAAACTTCCCTGGTATTGACAGAGATTCAGATATCTAGGCACAAGAAGGTCATCTAACACTGGGAAAATTCATAGCCAACAGAGTATTTCCAAGACACATAGATATCGGTGTAGCCAAAATCAAAATGAAGCAGAAAATTCTACAAGCTTCAAGATGAAAGCAACAACTTGCCAGAAAATGAAAATCCCTTCTGGCTTGGAAGTTGAGAAGTCTTCTGTTAGCCTGAAAGAATTGGGGCCTCATTTTTACCCTTTGTAAATAGAACAACTGCCAGCCAAGAATTTGTATCCTGAAAAATTAAGTTTCATAAATTATGGAGAAATGTATAGATTTTCCCTCATAAGCAATCACTAAGGGAATTTTTTACTACAAGACCTCTTTCCCCTACAGAAAATGTTCAAAAGTTAATTACACATGGAATAGCAGAATAGATGCTCACCAGTGAAAAAACACCTGAAAGTTAAAGCTCACAGTTCTTATAAAACAAAACAAACAAGAGAAAATGAGGGAAAATAAAGCAAGGTGTCATTTAATATGAGGAACAGAGTAGTATCTCATATATCAATACTAACACTGAATGGGGAATGGTCTTAATACACCACCTAAAAGACATACACTGGATGAATGCATTAAAAACAAAAGCCAAGTATATTCTGTCTCAAAAAATATATCTAACTTACAGAATCAAGGTAAAGGGGTGGAAGAACACATTTTATGCAAATGAAAATCAAAAGCAAACAGGTATAATAATTCTCATATCAGATAAAATAGATTTTTAAATCAATAAGAGAAAAAAAGGGTAGATGGTCATTATGTAATGATAAAGGGAAGAATTCAACAATGTGTACTAGGTATGTATTCACCTAATACAGGACCTCCCAGATTACTAAAATCTACTAGATTTAAGCAAAGTAATAAAGAGTAGCATCATAATTGCCAAGGATTTCAACTTCCCACTGACAGGACTACAAAGATCACTGAAGCAGAAAATCAGTAGATAAACACTAGGCATACATGGAACTGGAGAACAAATGGACTTAACAGATATCTAAACAACATTCTACCTAAAAATTACTGAATACACATTATTCTCATAAGCATATCTGGCACTAGCTAAGATTGATCAAATGTAGGTCATAAAACAAGACTCAAAAAATTAAAAAAAAAAACCCTGAAATTATATCATGTGTCTTCTCAAGACCATAGTGAAATAACTCTAAAAGTTAATTTCCAAGGGAAAACACCAAAATCTACACAAAATGATGGGAATTAAACAAACTCCTACTGAACAATCCTGAGATCAATAATGAAATTAAGAAGGAAGGCAAAGACCTCTCAAATTAAACAAGAAATGAGGCATAAACTTTTAAAAATCTATGGCATATGCTAAAAGCAGTCCTAAGGAGAGAATCCTTAGCCTTAAATGCCCACATTGAAAGGATGTGAATACTATTAATTAAAAACCTACTATAACATTTCAGGGGACTAGAAAGAGAATAACAAGCCAAACCCAAAGGCAATAGCTAATGAGAAATAATAAAGCTCAGAGCAGAACTATATAAAATATAAAGCCAAATGTAAAAAATTTAAAGAATGTAAAAGTAGATTCTTTGAAAAGATAAATAAAATTGATAGGTCACTTGTCAGATTAATGAGAAATAGAGGAGAAAGAACTCAGTTAAGCTCAATAAAGAAAGAAAAAGTGGGCATTACAACTAATACCACAGAAATAGAAATTATCACCATAAATACTATAAAAAAAAACTCTACAATCATTAACTGGAAAATAAAGAGAAAATGAATAAATTCCTGGAAACACACAACTTGCCAACCCTAAATCATAAAGAACTAGAAATCTTGAAGAGATCAACCGTGACCAGCAAGTTGGAAGCAGTTTTAAAAAATATACACAAAAAACAGGCCTGAATTCAACAGATTTGAGGTTAAATTCAATCAGATATGTCAATAATAACTGGTACCTATCATACGCCATATTATTGAGGAGAATATTCCCTAAGTCATTCTAAGAAGTCAGTATCACATTAATACCAAAACCAAGAAAGAAAACAACAACTAAAAAGAAAATGGCATATCAATGTCCTTTATGAACACAGATTCAAAAGAAAATATTAGCAAACTGAATTCAATAGCACATCAAAAAAAAAAAAAAGTTCATCTTGATCAAGTAGATTTCAGCCCAGGATGCAAAAATGGTTCAACATATGACACTGAAATCAATGTGATTCATCACATAAATAGAAACAAAAACAAAGACCATATGATCATGTCACTAGATGTAGAAAAAGCATTCAATAAAATTCACCATCCTTTTATGATAAAGACCCTCAACAATCTGGGCATAGAAGGAACATACCTCAAAATTGTTAAACCAATATAAGATAAACTCACAGCCAACATCATACTGAATGAGGTAAAGTTGAAAGCATTTCCTCCTTGCAATCACTGGGCAAGACAAGGGTGCCCACTGTCACCATTTCTATTCAACAAAGTAATTAAAGTCCTAGCCAGAGCAGTTAGGCAAGAGAAAGAAATAAGGGGCACTTAAATGAGGAAAGAGGAGGTCAAACTATCCTTAATTACTGACTATATTATCTTGTATTCAGGAAATTCTAAAGAATCCACCAAAACACAGTAAGAATTAACAAATACATTCAGCATAGTCTCAGAGTATGAAATCAATATGCACAAATCAGTAGGATTTGTATATTCTAATAACAGTCAATATGACATTCAAATCAAGTACTCAATACCATTTGGAATAGCTACAAAGAAAATTAAATACTTAGGAAAATATATTTATCCAAGGAGGTGAAAGATCTCTACAAGAAGAATTACTAAACCTTGATGAAGGTAAGCATAGATGACACAAACAAATGGAAAAACAGCTCATGCTATTGGCTTGGTAGAATAGACATCATTTAAATGTCTATATTTCCCAAGGTTATTTATAGATGCAATCTCCATCAAAATACCAATGTCACATTATCAGATATTGAGAAAATAATTTTATGCTTCAATTTCAAACAATAACAAGATTCTAAATAGCCAAAGAAATCTTTAGGGGAAATAAATAGGAAACTTAAAGGCATCACATTATCTGACTTCAAATTATAGTATGAGACTAACAAAAACATCATGGTAGATGTACAAAAGCAACATAGACCAATGGAACCGAATAGGGAACCCAGGAAAAAAACTATTTACTTATGACCAACTAATCTTTGACAAAGCTGACAAAAACTTAAACTTGAAAAAGAAAGCTATAGTTGTACATACTGCTGAGAAATCTGGATATCCACATGCAGAAGGACCTCTATATTTCGCCATATACAAAAATCAATTCAAGGTGAGTAAAATACTTAAATGTGAGGTATATGACCATAAAATATCTAAATATAGGAGCAACTCTCCTAGACATCTTCTTAAGCAATAGTTTTATGACTAAGACCTCCAAAGCAAATACAGCAATAACAAAAATAAATAATGGTGACTTAAATTAAAAAGCTTCTGTACAACAAAGAAAATAAGAAAATAGATAACTTATAGAATGGGAGAAAATATTCTAAACTGTACCTCTGACAAAAAACTCAAATGTATCAGAAAAAAAAATCCCATTCATAAATGGTCAAATGATATAAATGGAAGGTTTCCAAAGAAGATAGACAAATGACCAATGAACATATGAAAAAATACTCAACATTACTAATCATCAGGGAAATGCAAATTACAGCCACAATGAGACATTAACTTACTACAATCAGAATAGCCATTTTAAAAATGTCAGAAAACAATAGATGCTGACATGGATGCAAAGAAAAAAAAAAAACAACAAAACTTATTCACTGTACTTGAAACACTGAAAATTAGGAGACACTCTATGGAAAACTATACAGATTCCTAAAGCAAATAAATGTGTTTTTGATCCAGCAATCTCACTGCTGGGTATCTATGCAAAGGAAAAGAAGTCATTTTTATCTAAAAGCCACCTGCACTCAAATGTTTATCTCAGCACAATTCACAGTTGCAAAGATGTGGAATCAACCTAAGTGCCCATCAATTTATGAGTTAATAAAAGATATACACACACATATGTAAATATATATACATATACACACACACATATATACACACTTGTATATCATATATATGTGAATATGTATGTGTGTATATATATACATATATATGCATGTATACACACACACATCCTGTGGACTACTACTTTGGCATGTAAAGAAATGGAATAGTCTTTTGTAGCAACTTAAGTGGAATTGGATACCATTATCCTAAATGAAGTATCTCAGGAATGGAAAAATAAAAGCCACATATACTCATTAATAATTAGGACAGAATGGGTGAGTACAACTTTTGAGTACAAGAAGTGAGGAGGATGGCAAGTATGTGAGGGGTAAAAACTTACTTATTGGGTACAATGAACTCTATTTTATTATGGGCACACT
Organism: Galagoides demidoff; assembly: GCA_963574575.1. Lineage (NCBI taxonomy): Eukaryota > Metazoa > Chordata > Mammalia > Primates > Galagidae > Galagoides > Galagoides demidoff. The sequence continues at coordinate 40,260 of CAUYQV010172115.1, read as the reverse complement.
AGTAACCCTGACCTAAGTATTATATAAATTATCTTTGTAACAAAAACACTCCTATCCCCTTTAATATTTGAAATTTTAAAAAAAGGTAAAGCATTACAAAACAAACCAAAAGAATTATGACTAACATTGAAATATCTCTGTATATATCAGGCAAGTAGATGAAAAATAAGTTAAATTACTACACAGGACAAACAAATGTATTGTTTGGCATAATAATAATAACCTTTACAGAGGAAATTTATGTGCTAATAGCCTTACTCCTCTTTTAACCTTTTAAACATACCCTCTCTCCCACTCACACACACGCTAGGGGCTAACTTACATTCTAATAATTTAGAGTAGGAGTGAATGCACACTGCCTAACTGTACAATATTTCCCTGTTCTTCCCATTAGGAACCCAGATATGCATCCATTAACAGTTTTATAAACTTTCTAATAATAATGCATGATCTTGACTGTGGGAGTCATTTAATGTGGTCTGTGTCCATGTGTATTTATCAAGTTGTATCCTTTAAATATTTGTACTAATTATAGTCAAGTAAATGAACAAAATAATTTCTAACTATGAATCTTGTTACTGGTTGCCATGTTTTACTGGTTATTATTAATATCCTATCAATTCAGTGGGGATAATTACTGCTACATTTTCATTTTATATGAAATGGCAAAAAGTTGGCCGATGAATTTGATTAGATACACACTTTTAAGGAAATATTTAACTTATTCTTAAGGTGACCAATAATCAGCTAGTTGGTTATATTTTAAGCTGAGCAAGCAATTTAATTAATTAATTTATACAGCTATTTTATGTATAGATTCATGTCCTTTAGGGACTGCTCATAAACTAATGGAATGTTTCTTGAAGATAGTTCTCTAAATATTATATGCAAATAAATATCAAGCAAAAGTCCAATAATTAGATATTCACAAAAGCAGTAAAATATGAGAGTAGCATTTTAGAATTTTATCTAAATCAGTAATTGCTATTTTTCTAGATTAAGCTTACCTGATTTTATTTTAAAAGCCACGAGATTAAGTGTACATAACAAGTAATTTAGTAAAAGAATTATTCTACCATTCCATAAATATATCAAATTAATAAAAAATCAAATTCACTTAATACATGCAGTGTATTAAGAAGCTAACAATACAGAGACTAGAGCCAGCAGTCTGAGTTGGAAGACTGGACCGTTACCTACTAATGTGGTGACCTTGGACAGGTGATTCAACATCTCTGATAATAATAATAACATAGCACAAGGATTGTTGAAAAAATAAATTAGTTAATATTGGCATTAGTCCAACTATGTACAAATATTACTAATATTTACAATACTAGTATTTGAAATACTTAGCGGTGGCATAAGCTAAGTACCATATAAATTTTATTGTTAATTTTCACCATGAAATGCCAAGGCTTACTGAGATTGCATGATTAATTTGTTCTGCTGGGGAGAAGACAATGGTAAACAGAAGAAATTCAACCAAAAAGAACTGCTAAGCTTTATGACCTTGGAGGCAAGAGGGTTATAACCACATTTGTTATCTTCTGTGGAAAAAAATTTAGTGATCTATGGCAAAATTCCATCTAATCTACATTACCTCTGGGCAGTGACTGTGGCTCAAAGGAGTAAGGCACTGGTCCCATATACCAGAAGTGGTGGGCCAAAAACTGCAAAAAAATAAAAAATAAAAAATCTACATACCCTCATTGAGACATAGTCAATGGGTACTTCCTTTATTTTGAAAAGAAACATTAAACTAAAAGTACGCTTAACTTTTTAAAACCAAAGGAGATCTGTCACAGGATATGGAAAATGTGAAGTTCATTATTCTGGTGTTATATATGAGATATATATCATAAACGGATCTTGTTTTGATTTCCATAAGGATAATCATGAATTCTACAGTATCGCATTTAGCCAAGAGTCAGTCTGGGTTCACATAGTCTTTCAACATTATAATTCCCTTAAATTAAAAAGCTTTTGTGCAACAAAGAAAATAAGAGGACAGATAAATTTCAGAATAGGACAAAATATGCTAAACTGTATTTCTGACAAAGAACTCAAACCAATCAGGAAAAAAAAATTCCATTCATAAGTGGTCAAATGACATAAACAGAAGATCCGTGATCCAGCACGAAGTGGGCTAGGGCCTTGGCCAGGTGTCTAGTGGTGAGCTCTATGAGGGCTGGCAGGGGTCCTCATCCTCCTCCCTCAACACCCGCTCTTGGTCCAGCCCCATCAGATCCCCTTTGGAGAGACCAACCTCATGGCGTCGAAGCATTCCACCTAGATCTACCTCAATCACCTTTTGAAACCTGTGCTGTGCGCCCCTGCCCAGTGTCACGCTGTATCCGTGAGGGGGTTTCCACGTGCCAGTTGTATGCATTGCTGTGGACGTACCTAGGCCACAGCTTCCTTCACCCCTTCAGAGTCGCAGTCAGGAGGTCTTCCCAGGCCTCAGAGATGACACTACTGAGGAGCGTGTAGTCCTGCCAGAAATCCCTGACCACTACCTGCTCCTCTATGCTGCCTACCTTTGCCACCAGTAGGAAGAAAACCCTCCATAGACAGCAAGCTTTGAAGATGGTAACAACGCTGTGGCTCATGGGCTGGATGAGGGCCCTGGTGTTCTCAGGCAGGTATGACACAGCATGCAGTCTGAGAGGTTGTCGAGGTTCCCAGGTGGCCGGGGCCACTGTCCAGGATAAACAGCACCTGGTAAGGCAGGTGTGGGGGCACTGTTCCTGTCCACAGTGAGAGAGAAGTGCAGGAACCACTCCTGAAAGAGGTTCATGGTCACCCAGGATTTCTAGTGCAAGTGCCACACCATGGGCAGGCTGGACTGGAGAAGCCCTGGAGGATGTGGGTTCTCCAAGAATACACTCATAGGGGATTCAGCTTAAAGTCATCAGCCCCGTTGCTGCCAATCAGCAGGGTCAAGCCGTCTCACGTAGCTTGTGGCCCCCAGGGCTGGCTTGTCCTCCCTGGAAAAGAATACTTCACACAACAAGCGCTTCCAAAAATGCCCTGTCTCAGTCATGTTGAACACCTGCCCAGGGCGTGTAATTACCCTCCTGGATCTCCCTCCCCTAGCAGGGCTGGCTGCTCGTGTGCCAACCTCACCACCTGCCCTGATGCCAGCTATAGTTGTATGGGGCCTTGAAGCAAAAGAACCAACCACAACTGGCCACTAATGTCTCAGGCTCAGTGACCTCACTCTGTTCCTGCATGAGGTCTTGGGACAGGCTGCAGGCCTTCTCCTGGATGAGCACCACGTTAAAGGACGTGTGGCACTGGTGATGGTCCTGGATCCTGTGGACATTCCTGGATCCTCGCCCTTAGTAGCCACTCCATGCTGTCTTGTCACCAGGGTGTGTCTTTGGGTCAACCTAGTGGCTGCCTGCGCTGTTGTCGACTGAGAGATCACTCAGATCTTCTTTTCCTGTCACCAGTGGTGGCCACAGTACAGGTGGACAACCCCAGTGCCTTCTCAGTTCCGCTGAGCTTCTCTCTGACTTCAAAACACAGCGGCACCTCAACCTTCGCCTGCAGGTTGATGGACTTGGGGTCCTGCTTCTAGGTAGCCTCTTCAGGCCGAAGATGGTGAAGAAGGAGTTTCTGTCCAAGCCACTCTCTCCGGACATTGCAAAAGAGAATTTGTATTTCTGCCTACCGCCCACTTATCTCAGAGCTCGAGTGATCCTCCGGTTTTAGCCTCTCAAAGTGCTGGTGTTACTATCGTGAACCTCCAGAGCACCTGGCTGCGCTCTTTAGGAATCAGATTCAGGTCCACACAAGGTCACTGAGCTCACTTCCCACTGGATGAATAATGAGCCCATGGGCTAAATTAACTACAAGAATGCAGTAAACACCAGTAAACTGACTAGGACTTTATAACGATGCCCCTCCCACATTGACCATTACACTCGGTGACCTCCCGGAGATCCAGGTTAGCCCCATAAATAATAAGGTGCTAGACCAAATGTAGAAGTCGGGGCTTCGGGTTGGAGGGGGTGGGTTTGGATACACTACAGGTCAGGATAGAAACTTATAGCAACCGCACACAACCCTTAAGGAGGGGAACGAGCAGGTATTCAGTTGCTTTGAGAGATATTGACCAACATCATTTCAAAAGATTTCTATTTATTTATTTATTTTATTATTATTATTTTTTTGTCCGTGGCACAGCAGGTGTTGGGTTTTGCGGGAAGTTTATTTTTAAACATAATACACAAAGATGTTAAAACAATATCACAAGCTAAAGAACCAGGCACAGGGGGAATCTTTGGAATCTGTCTTCTACACCAGGGCCCAGACACAACCAATATGAACAGTTTCTCATGTGTTTTCTGCAAGAGCATAAACCGGGCACCTTGCTTCCTACAGAAACAAGATTTCTCAGAACTCAACCTTTTGTTCTTCATTTGCCACCAGTTTTCTAGGAAATCAGCCTTGGCTATTGTCTCTAAAATAATAATAATGATGATAAAATAAAATAATGAAAATATGTAATATCTGTTTGAACTGACCCTCACTACTTCACCTGACCACTACATAAAATAGGACAAGAAAAATTACTATGGATTTCCGAAAGGGAAAAGGAAGAAAAAGTGTGAAATGTGAGGAAAGAGTCATGAGAACTCTCACATTATTTACACACCAAGCTTCTTTGCTTAAGTGATTAGCCAATTTAGAGCTTGAATAAGGAATACAAATGTTATTTTTGTAATTTTGAGAATAATGTTAATATATACCTCCAATTTTTTTTTTAAATTTCAGATTTATATGAGGGTACATGCAATGAAGTCACATAGTTTGTCTAGGCTTGAAGTCTGAGTTGTAGCTGTATGCCTGTGCAAGATACCAGTTGGGTTGGAGTCCACCAAACCGCTTCTTCCAACCCCCTACTTGAGTCTAACCAAGTTTTACTCTCCTGTGAGCCTATAGTGGTTGATATGCTAGTTTCAATTTAGTAGTGGGTACATGTGTCAGTTTTAAGTTGTAAAATTTGAATAGTCCTTGTTCTTCTCCCTCTTACCACCAAATGGCTTTTCTCTCACATGCATATTTTCCAAGTCTACAATTAAATTTCAACTCTACCTTTAAGATTCATTTCCTGAAACTGTATCTCTTTTGAAAATCCTTCCCTGCTTCCCTATGGCAAGATTCAGCCTCTCTCCTCTGAATACATGTAATAAACCTTTCTGTATTTATCTCAACTTATTGCTGTATACTATTTATTACCAATTTATTTATATTCACTTTGTTATCCTCATTTTTTATTATTCTTTTTGAATGCTTTACCGTAGTTACTACAGAGCCTTATATGTGTGGGTATACTCATTTTGCTAATGGAATATAGGGCAATTTAATCTACATTTGTTGTGAAAGGATAAAACAAAAAAAAAATTCCTACAGGAGGATGAGTCAAAATTGATAGGTTGGTCGGAGGAACTCCAAAAACAGAGCAAGCGTAGGCCATTCCATTTTGAGCATAGGGCATTCCATATTGGCTATTCAGTGACCTCTACTGAAAACACCACCTCTGGGCCCCAGCCAGAAGAAATGAGCAACTAGCCAACACAATGGCTCCAGGGGGCTACACCATAAAGGAACAGAATGGTCTCGGTGGGAAGGCAGCTGGAGCCATATGCAGCAACAGTCACTAGCACCAAAGTAACACTCTTCTCCTCCTACCCTACCTAGAACCTGAGCTTCACCCAGGCCCAAATAAATTTTAGCCATTTCTCTACGTCTGGCTTTGTGACTTGATCAAGTCTAGCCCTACCTTATAAAAATCAATTTTGGGGGTGTCTATTTATAGAAAATAAGGACCAGAAGAAAGAGAATGATTTAAAATGTAGGCAACAGGGTGAATGAAATTTAGAGTATTGTCAGAGTGAAACTTTAGGAATTGACAAGTTCTAACAGGAAGAATTTGCTCAAGGAAGAGTCCTCTGCCAATAAGAAGTACTGAAAATATGGAATGAGTTCCTTCACATTACCCTCCCCCCCAAAAAATTGAAATTCATCATTCAGGGAACATTTATTATTATTTTTAACTAGCAATACTGTAGAGGAAATTCATAAGTTAGTTGCAATTTCTGCTATAAAATTTAGAGTTTAACATTATCATTCTGCAGGATTTCTTAATTTTCATGAAGAAAGATAACTGGCCTTAAACTACTTTACATGTCTTACAAAGTACCTTCATTTACAAATAGAACAATTATATAAATTTGGACCACATGAAGACCTCTAAATATTATTTAGCTATCTCAGGAAGTCTGTAGATAATTGTTTTATGTCACCCAGTAGCTATGTTCTGAGTACAGTCTACCATGACACTCAAATAATGATTTTGTTTCTCCTATTTAATGCTATCTACTACGCCCCCCCCAAAAAAAAATGGTATATAGGTATTTTCACATGTATTCCAGTTATGATAATTTAGAAATTAAAGGAACTTATTTTAGGACAATTTTACATAACGGATCCTGGTGGCAGTATTCTAGGGAGCTTTTGGCCTTTAGGTTTTTTTTTTTGTTGTTGTTGTTGTTGTTGTTTGTTTGTTTGTTATAATGTTCACTCCTCATAAATTGATGTCCTCTCAGGAAGAAGCTCAATTCTTCATATCACAGATATACAAAACATTTATTTTCATGTCTGTGTTAGGATTCTCTAGAGAAACAGAACTATTAAAAATAGGAAATATGTAATTATGGAGGCCAAGTCCCATGAACCAGGAAGGTCCATGTATATTCCAAAGGCCTAAGAAATAGCCTGAGAACTAATGCTGAAGATTCTCTTCCCATTCTGAAGGTCTGAGACCCAGGAACACTGAGGCAGGAAAAGATCCATGTCTGAGCTCAACCAGGCAAACACAGATAGAATGTAATCTTCCCCCACCATTTTATGCTATTCAGGCCCTCAACGTGTTGTACACGGATGATGCTCGTCCACATTGGGAGGTTTATCTGTATTACTCACTCCACCTATTCAAATGCTAATCTTTTTGGAAACACCCTCATAGACATGTGGAGTACGGATTGTGAGGTGGCAAAACTCCCTCAGCCCAGAAGGTGCCTTCAAGGTATGACATCCAACTGCTTCTCCTCCTTTCCTAAAACAATAATAGTCCTTTCTCCCTGCACCCTCTGCCGGAAGTCACATAGCTTCTGTATATTTTCCTATCTTTTGCCTAAAAGCAGATAGCTTTCTTTCCCTAAAGTTAATCTTTGCCCCACATAATGATTCAAATCATTAAGATACTGTTTATGATAAAATTTTTTTTACTTATCCAGTTACTTCCCCTCAGCCTTATAAGATTGGAAACATTCCCACTTGTTTTCCTTACTAATTTGCAACATTATTAATATAAGTAAACTTGTTTGAGTACTATATAAATAAAGCTGTTCACAGGGTTCAGCGCTGGCTACACTCATCAGCTGTGCCAGACCTTTCTGTCTCATCTCTTTATCTTTTATGCAACTTATGTCTGTTATGTGATTTATTTTCTCAATTCCCCTCCATTCGCCCTCTGGTTAATTTACTCTTTGTGCTGGTTCTCCAAAGAGACACATTCAGAAATAATGTTTAATCAGCTCTTTGGGCATCCATTAGCCTAGTCAAGTTACACATAAAGTTAACCATCACAATGGTTAACATCACAGTGGATGCTAAACATGGTGTTTGTACTTGAAGAGCTCTTTTTTTCCTTGGGCTTTTATAATAATCACAGCACATTATTTCTCTTATCAGCATTTCTCTTGATGTGACTTACTAGCCCAGCATAAATTGTCTGCAAGTTATTCATATTGATTTCAGAATTTTGAGACTGGATTTAGGTAGTGACTCCTAATCAATGTGTTTCACCCAAAGTAAAACAGTTTCTGGTTTTATCATTATTTTTGCTTTTTAGACAGAGTCTCAGTTTGTCACCCTTGGTAGAGTGCCGTGGCATCACACCTCCCAGCAACCTTAAACTCTTTGGGTGTAAGCAATTCTTTTGCCTCAGCCTCCCAAGTAGGTGGGATACCAGCCATAATACACCGCTTTTTTTTTTTTTAAGAGATAGGGTCTCACTCTAGCTCAGGCTGGTCTCGAACCTGTGAGCTCAGGCAATCCACCCATCACGGCCTCCCCAAGAGCTGGGATTACAGACATGAACCACCACTCCCAGCCTAATAAATTCATTCTTGAATATTATCGACCTTGGAAATTATCTGCAGTTAAGAAATGGCTTCAAAAGTTTCAAATTTATACTCCTAATGAGTTGTTCACTGATTTTATCTGTTTGAACTTTCTACTCACTTTTGTCTTGAAACCATGTGCCTCAGAAATTTTACGCCCTTTGTCTGCAATGATACCTTGATAAGTAACATGTCTACTGGAATATTCATGACCACTCTGTAATTCTTATAATAACTCACTCTCTTGCTCTATACTCTGTGAAGCATTATACTATATGTACTATGAGTGCTGGCTCTGGAATCAGAATTCAAGGGAAGAAACTCAGATTTATATACTTACTACCTCTGAAGTAATACTGCAACTAAGAAAACAGCTAAAAAATAGTACATGATGCATGGATAATTAGATTGATGATGATTAAAAGATAAGTAGACAAATAAGATAAACAAAAAGATTAATAAATAATGTGGGCATGATGTTAAATATTCAGTGGTAGTTCCTTGTCAAAATATTATATTAAAGAATTGTTACATACATGTTTCATATCCTGTTCTGTAGTTAATAAAAATATTGAGAGCATCTTTATCTCAATCTGAGTTTCCATCAGAAAGCATTCTTTCTCAAATAGAGGAAAAAAATGTTACTAATCCAAATTAAAATTCTCAGCCTAAACATTTAAAATTTAAATACATTTGAAACTTATCTTAAAATATAGTAATTTGGCTTTCATTTCTGAACTACAGATTGAACTTTTATATTACATCTTGAACATGAAGTTCTGTAGGGCTGCTATTAATTTAGATTGGTTTCCTTGGAAACAGGAGCTCTTTCTTTTTAACCTATCACTAGTGTCATTCATTTCTTTAAAACCAAAAAAATAAATTTTAAGATGGAATTTCAAAAAGGTAAACTATGGGTTTTTTTTTTCCTGTTTTTCCTTTGGGAGGATAAGTAAAGCATAATGTATTTAGCACCAAAAAAAATCATTAATAATAAACATAGAATAACGATAAGTACATTTATCATTTACTTTGGTTATGATGCTTATACATAGCGCTTATTCAGATCTCTGAAAGACAAAAGCTGTTTTTGGTAAAAGATGTAAATTGCTAGGCTGTATCTACTCACTATAACATCAAAAGTGCATGTAATATGCACTGACAAGTTTGAAGTATATGTACTATATGCATTTTGCTAAATGGAATGTAACTTCAGCAGAGACAGAATTCTTATGATGCAATTAGCAAATAAATACAAAGTATTTCCACATTGACCATGAGCCAAGAAAAATCTTTAAGTAGAAGCAGAAGAATTACAAAGGAAAAAGTGAGTTTATTTTTCACCACAGACTTTTAGTTGCCATTTCCATGGCATAGAACTGATGCAAGATGACTGCCAGTTGACCCAAATATAATCAGGTAAAATCCCAAGAGGTTTTTATGCCAAAAAATAATGAATATATTGAAGTAAAGAAGATTATGTTTACCTGCTTCTTTTAGAAAAGTAATTTTATCAAAGCCAAAAAAGCAAAATCACTATAGGCTACTAAAATTTTAGGCTTTTTAAAAATTTCTAAGGACTAGGGGAATACAAATTATTTTGGTTATGGATACCTTCTGTAATGTTTAAGACAGGGCTTTTAGTGTGTCCATCACCAGAATGATGCTCATTACACCTGACAGGTCAGACTTTATCCCTCATTTTCTCTTCTACCTTCCCCCTGTCCTTGGTTTCCAGTGATCTGACAGCTCTTTATGCCCTTGTGTACTCACCTTTTAGCTCCTAATTATTAGTAAGCACGTGTAGTGTATGTTTTTTCATTTATGAGATACTTTATTTAGGAAAATGGTCTCCAGTTCTATCCAAGTTATTGAAAAATATAATTTCATTCCTTTCTATGGTTGAATATGACTTTGTAGTATGTATGTACACCATATTCTTTTATCCACTTATGGATTGATGGGCAGTTAGGTTGACTTCACATCTTTGCAATTCCAAACTGTGATGAGATAAACATTCGAGTACAGGTGTCTTTTTTGATAAAATGACTTATTTTCCCTTGGGTAGATAGCAATTCCACTGCTGGATCAAAGAAGAAGTTAGAATTTAATCTCTTGAGGAATCTCCAAACTGTTTTCCATAGAGATTCCACTAATTTGCAGCATACAGGGCCAGTGTATAAGAGTTCCTTTTTCCCTGCATCCACATCAGCATCTATCCTTCTTTGACTTTTTAATAGTGACCATTCTGACAAGGGTAGATGGTATCTCATTGTAGTTTTAATTTAATTTGAATTTCTCTGATTAGTGATCTTGAGTACTTTTTAATACGTTTGTTGCTCATTGTCTATCTTCTTTTTAAAACCTTCATGTCAATTGTCCTTTTTATAAAATTTTTTTTTCTTGCTGATTTGTTTGAGTCCTTTGTAGATTTTGCACATTAGGTCTTCATGGGATATATACTTTGCCAGCATTTTCTCCTATTCTGTATGTTGTCTGTTGATTCTTTTTATTTTCTATGAAGAACTTTTAAAATTAATCAAGTCACATTTATTTATTTTTGCTATTGTTGTATTTGCCCCTAAGTCCTTAGTCAGAAATTCATTGCCAATGCAGATGTTAGATATCTAGAAGAGTTTCCCTTACATTTTCTTCTTGATTTTTATGGTTTAATACCTTACATTTTAAGTCTTTTATTCATCTGAAAATTAATTTTTGTATGTAGTGACAGAAGGGGTCCTGTTTTGTTCTTCTGTATGTGGATATTCAGTTTTCCTGGCACCATTGATTGAATAGGGCTTCCCTTATCCAGTGTATATTATTGCCAGCATTGTTGAAGATTAGTTGGTTGTAGGAAAATGATTTTTCTGGATTCCCTATTCAGTTATATTGAATAGGGGTCTGTATCTCTACTTTTATACCAATACCATGATGTCTATATAGCTCTGTAATATAATTTAAACTCAGACAATACGATTCCTACAGATTTTTTCTTTTTTTTTCTCAAGATGGCTTTGGCTATTGAGTATCTTTTTTGACTCCAAATGAAGCATAGACTTATTTTCCCTAGATCTGTGAAATATAACATTGAAATTTAGGGTTCTTTTTCTTGTATTCCTGGTTAATGTTGGAGGTAGTCTATTAATCTTGTTCATCTTTTCAAAGACTTAAATTTTTGTTTCAATGATCTTTTGCATTTTATTTGTTTTCTTCATTTATTTTTCATCTAACCTTTATTATTTGTTTTATTCTATTTGAGATAGTGATATTAATTTGTAATATTTCTGACTTTTGAATGTGGACATTTACAATCATGATTTTCTCCCTTAGGCATGCTTTTGCTTATTCTCATAGATTTTGATAGCTTGTGTCCACTTTTTAATTCTGTTCAGGGAATCTTTTGATTGCCATCTTAATTTTATTATTGACTAATAATTTTTGAATAGCAGGTTGAATAGAATTGAGCCATACTCTTAGAATTGATTTCTAGTTTTAATCCAATATGATCTGAGAAAATACTTGGTATGATTTTGATTTTTTAAAATTTGTTGAGAATTTTTTTCTAACCTAAATGGTGATTAATTTGGAACATATCCCATATGCCAATGAGAAGAATGTATATTCAGCTTTGAGGTAGAATATTCTGTAAATGTCTTTTAGATTGATTTGTTCTGGGGTCCTAGATTTGTCCAGCTCTGATCTTGGGGTATTCAGCCCTCAGCAGTTACAATGTTATCATTTATTTCCTTGTTTAGCTCCAATAACCAAAATCAGAGCAGAATTAAATGTAGTTGAGAACAAAAGAATCACTTGGAAGATGAGCAAATAAAAAAGTTTGCTCTTTGAAAAGATTAATAAATAGATAAGCCCTTGGGCCAGACTAACTAGAAATAGAAAAATAGGATCTCTAATAAACTAAATCAAAAAAGAAAAAGGGGAAAGAACAGATATCACAGAGATACAAAAGACCATCAACAACTACTACAAAAAACTCTATGCCTAGAAATTCCATTCATTTTATCTGCCATTCATATTCTAAATTCCATTTCTGTCATTTTGATAATTTCCTTGTAGTTGTGGTTTACTTCTATACCTCTATTGTGATCTTTTGAGAGTGTCCTTCTGTTTCATGTTGCCAGAGTTATTTTGCTCTCATCTTATTATTATTATTTTTTTGAGACATAGTGTCATTCTGTTGCCCTAGGTAGAGTGCTATAGTATCATAGCTCACAGAAACCTCAAACTCTTGGGCTCAGGTAATCTTCTTGCCTCAGCTTTCTGAGTAGCTGGGACTATAGTTACCAGCCAAAATACCTGGATAGTTTTGCAATTTTTAGTACAGATGGGGTCTTACTCTTGCTCAGGTTAGTCTCAAACTCCTGAGTTCAGGTGATCCAGCCCAGTTGGCCTCCCAGAGTGCTGGGCTTATAGGGATGAGCCACTGCACTGAGCTTGAAACCCCTTTTCTTGACTCAGGGGTAATAAGTTTGTAGGGAATATGTTCTTTGCTGCAAACTCTGCTGCTTGATTAGCTTTATTAGCTTGATTAGAAGAAAAGGAGGTGGAACATTTTCTTTTTTTTTTCTATCTGGAAGATCAATGTGGCAGAGGAGGGGTATCTTCACTAGAAATCTTTAATGCAGCTGTTCCAATTTGTTCTGTTCATCTGTCATTTCTTCTGTTCAAGGCTGTGCTGGATGCAGTTTGTACTAGGGTTGCAATGCTCACCAGATAGTTGTAGGACAATTGAGTTAGAAGCTGAGTAAGATCTTCTACCTAGCCTGATATTGTGGTAATTCTTTGACATGGGGTCTCCCTGCAGAGGTGATAGTAGCAGCTCAGTGAGGCTATCTAAGCAATGTTTGTGGGTTCCAGAGCTGTAGATGTTTGCTTGAATCAGCTTGTACTATATTGGCTACTCATGGCTTGGGGTCTCTGGTGGGATTTGGACTGGGGTAGTTTCTTTAGCCTGTGATGATGGTGGAATCATTAGGCTTTGGTTCATGCTGAAGTCTTAGTGGCAGTGTCCTGGGCCTGGCAGGAGCTCTGGAGGAACAGAGGTATATAACCTTGGGCTCTGGTGTGAGAACCTCAGAGCCAGGACTGAGGAGGAGCCTGAAGCAAGGCTTATAACTAGAGCCTCAGGGTTAGCAGCAGGGCCATGTAGGTGGAGGGTCGGGGTCAGATCTTATCAAGCACTTAGCAATTGGCCTGGAGGATGGAGTCTGGTCAACCAAAGTGGCAGGCTATCCCACAGGTTCAAGGACCACACAGGTAGAGGTAGGTTCCAGTGGTTCGGGGATTGTGGAGTTGTCCCTGCTTTACCCAGGACCTGCTAAAATAGTCACACAAAGCTTACAGGTTAGAGCTTAGAGCTTACTGTGCCTATCAAGTCCCATGCTCAGATCCCTTTGTGCTATAGTGGGAAGGGTGCTGAGTTTCCAATCACAAAGTACTGCTAGGAAAGCATGCAGTTAGTCTGTCCCCTCTCCAGCCTGGTGGGGGCAGTGCAAAGGCTGCCACCCCAAAGTTGAGCACTGTGAACTCAGAATGGCTTCAACTGCTGCCTGATCCACACGGTGCCTGTTGTCTGGTATAAAACTCCACACAGACTCCAGGCAGGTCTCCAGTCTCACCAGGTGGAGGTCCGTGGTAGTAGTGCCTTCTCATAGTCCCATAGCACCTATCAGCTGACTGTGGTGCCCCAGCACTCCACCCTCCGAGTCTTCCCTGTGCATACGTTGATGTTGTCAAATGTATCACTACATCATCTTTTTCTCTCCCACACTGGATGTCCCATGTTGTTTTTCTGTCATTTCACAATGTTCCTTCCAAGAAGAGGAATCTGTACATAGGCACTGCTTACAATTTTCACTTCTTTCCTTGAGAGCAGCCTGCTGGTAGACTGCTTCTAGTCTGACATTTTTTCCTCTCCTATTTGCAAATCCTTTCAGTGAGTGCAATATTGTGCATGCTGTTTCTAGCCAACCATCATGCTTTTCCTCTCCTCTCAGCTTGTTTTAAACATTATTTACCTATGTAGTACATTTCTAAGCATACTACTATATACAAATTATTTTATAAAATGAAAAACCAATATAGTTAGCAAACAGAAGTAAACTGAGTGCATTTTTGTGTCAGAAACTCTGAGTTTATTGTCTAGCTCTTCCATTTAGCAACCTTGACTCCTTGGGGAATAACTAAGCTTCCTAAATATAAATTTTGTCTTGTGGTTTATAGAAATAACTTGTATCACTTACAATTATTATTTTCTATGGAATTTTGGTGATATACAGTTGTATGTAAAAAATATATTGTAGAAAACTTTTGTCAACACAAAAACCTGCATGCAGATGTTTATACAGTTTTATCTATAAATGCCCTAACTTGGAAGCAAAAAAGAATCCCTTCAGTAGGACAACGGTTGAATAAACTGTGCTACATCTAGAAAACAGAGTACAATCCAGCACTTAAAAGAAATGACATATAGCCAGGTATTGTGGCTAGTGCCTATAGGCCTAGCTACTTGGGAGGCTGAGGTAGAGGCTGAGGTAGTTTGAACCCAGGAGTTTGAGGTTTCTGTGAGCTATGATAACTTCAAAACACTTTACCCAGGGTGATGGAGTGAGACTTTGTCTTAAAACGTAAAAAAAAAAAAAAAAAAAGAAATGATGCATCAGGCCATGAAAAGATATGAAAGAAACTTAAATGCTTATTACTAAGTGAACAAACCAATCTGAAAGGCTACATACTTTATGAATACAACTATTTGACTTTCTGGAAAAGGAAAAGCCACAGACTAAAGCCACTAAAAAAGACTCGTGGTTTTCCACAGTAGTAGGGAGCAGGGGTAAAGAAATAGTGGCGCACAGGGGATTGTTCAGGGCAGTTGAACTACTCTACATGATACTATAATCATAGATGCATGTCATTATATATTTGTCTGAACCTATAAAATTACAACACCAAGATTGAACTGTAACATATGCTTTGGATGATAATGTATGTTTAAGGAGGCTCATCAATTATAACCAATATAACTCTCATGGAGGAAGTTAGCAGTGGGGGAGCTATGTGTATGGGGGCCAGGGGCTATATGGGAAATTGTCATACCTTCCTCTCAATTCTGCTGTGAACCTAAAACTACTCTAAAAATTAAAATCTATTTAAAAAAGATATTGTAGAATATGAGAAATACACAAATTTAAGTAACTACAAAATAAAACATCTGCTCTCAAGGATAACGAGTTTATATAAACAAAATTTCAGTTAATGGGACACACAAAAACATTGATTAAAATTTTCACTGATTGAGCTCATTTCAGCAAGATGGTAGAATAGCAAGCCACCTGCTTATATTCCTCTACAGTAAGAACTGTGAACCCATCAACAGAAAAATGCCTCTTTGTGGGACTCTTAGGATTGAAGTAGGTGTTGTGAAGGCCCAGTGGAGCTCAAAACATCAGAGGGACATTTTGAGGATGTAGAGACATACTCATGTGACAGACCTGCCAATAGTGGTGCTTTTGTGTTCAAACACAGAAATGGTTTGATTAACAGAAATGCTTGACTACAGCTTCATTTTGCTTTTAGCCTATTACCACAATCATCTGCCAAGGTGTCCAGGAGAAATCACATACACTAGTGTGTTAGTAGATGGTCTCAGCTGTCCACTGACACAATCTCAGCAATGGACCCAAAAGTTAGCCTAACTTAGCTCCAGTCCCTTTAGCTGTGATACCAGCTCTGTATAGCTTGTACAAAGAATTAGAAGACATGACTGTCTGAGCCTTCTTCATGACAGGTTTGCCAGTCTACATAGCACAGCAGAGTCCAAAGGAATTCCAATCCTTCTCTGTCACAATCAGGAGCTTAATTTACCCGTGTGGGAAACTGCTAGGAGACATGTCCATTATACCACTTGTAAACCTTTGCCAATCTTTACTCCTAAGCAGATTTAGGAGGAGCCCTGATTGGTTCTAGTCCATTTCTGCCTCAGATCTAGAGTTCGCTTCCTCGTTTACAGAACCCTGGAGACACACCTGGAGGCTTCTGTTTCACAGAAGTTCCTTAAGGCCTTGAATGACAGCATCAGCCTCTTGCATCACAGCAGATTCTGAAGTAGCCCTAAATCTTGGTTTTAGCCCCTCACAGCTATGGTCTGAGTGATTCCATCTAGTTAGGGTCCTTTCAGGAGGCATGCTCATCTCAGTTCCTATAGCAGTCTTGTTAACCTCTCCTTTGTATATCATGATACAGCCTGAGATTTTGAAGCCCTCAGTCAGACTAAGAAGATAAGAGAAAAGACCCAAATAAAATGATAAATAAAAGAGGAGATATTAAGTATTATGACTGATACCACAGAAATATAAAGAATAATAAGAAACTACCATGAACTACACTCCAACAGATTGGATAACCCAGAAGAAATGGATACATTCCTTGACACACAGAACCTATCAGAGTTGAATCAAGAACAAATAAAAAATCAAAACAGGCCAATAACAAGTAAAGATACTGAATCAATAGTGAAAAATTCCTATCAAAGAAAAGTCCAGAGCCAATTGGCTTCTACCAAATATTTATAGAAGAATTAATCTTGACCCTACTTAACTCTTTCAAAAAAATAAAAGCACAGGAATATTTATAAACTCATTTTACAAGGTCAGCATTACCCTGATACTAAAGCCAAGTTAAGGACACTACAAGAAAAGGAAATTATAGACCAATATCCCTGAGCGATGTAGATGCAAAAATTATCAACAAAACAGTAGAAAATAAACTTCAACAGCATATTGAATGAATTATTCAACATAATTAAGTGGAATTTAGCTTAAGATACAAGAGTGGTTCAAAATACACAGATCAATAAAGGGGATACACCATATTGATGGAATCAAGAGGAAAAACAATCATGTCAATAAATGCAAAATATTATTTGTAAATTCAACATCTTATTATGATAAAAACTCTAAAAAATTAGAGTTTTTAATAAATAAATTAGGCATAAAAAGAATCTTCCTTAACATTATAAAGTATGTGTATGAGAAATTCAAATTAACATCATACTCAAAAGTTAGAAATCCTAATTTTTGTTCCACCAAGATTAGGAACAAGAAAAGATGCTTCTCTTACCACTTCCATTCCATATGGTACTAGAAGTCCTAGCCATAGCAATTTGATAAGAAAAAAAATTAAAAGGAAAAAGAATTAAACTGTAAACAAAGATGTGAAAATATTTATGTTTCCTGACTACACAATCATATATGCAGTAAAGGCTAAAGAATCCACCAAAAAACTGTTAGAATTGATAAGTTAAATAAATTTGCAGGTAACAAAAACAATACACATCCACAAATCCACAAAAATCAGTAGCATTTTATTACACTAACAACAAACTGCCTGAAAAAGAGTTTAAAACATCAATTCTATTAACAAAGACATGAAAAAAATTCTCAGGAATAAACTTAACCAAAGAAGTGAATGGTCTGTATAATAAAAACTATAAAATATTGATAAAATAAATTATAGATAGACAACACAAATTAATGAAAATGAATCTGTGTTCATGAACTTTAAAAATTAACATAATTAAAATGCCCATGTTACCAAAAGCATTCTACAAATTCAATGCAATCCTATACAAATTTTGATGTAATTTTTCATCAAAAATTCAAAATTTTTTATGAAATATAAAAAAATTCAAAAATTTGTACATACTCACAAAAGATCTTGAATAGCTAAAGCAAATGCCTTGAAGCCAAAGGCATGACACTGCCTAACTTCAACATGTATTACATACATAGTAATAAAAACATTTATTGGTATAAAAATAGGCACCTTGACCAATGTAAAAAGATAGAAACACAAAACAAAACAAAACAAAACCCTACACGTATATGCTCAATTAATTTTTGACAAAGGTGCTAAGAACACACAACAGAGAAAGAATAATCTCCTCAATAAATGATATTCAGAAAACTAGGTATCCATAAATAGAAGAATGAAATTGGACCCTTATCTAGAATACATTGGAACTTTATCTAACAACATATACTGAATTCAACACCAAATTGATTATAGACTTGAATGTAAAACCTGAACATATAAAACTTCCAGATGAAAACATGTGAAATGATACATTACAATGTTCTAGGCAAAGATTTCTTAATTAGGACACCCACATCACAGACAATAGAAGTAAAAATAAACAAAGGTGATGGCATCAAACTAAAGAGATCTTTCTTAAATCTTAATTAATTAATATTTAATAGAGTGAAGAGACAACCAATGGGTTGGACAAAAATATTTCAAAATCATGCATCTAATGAAGGGTTAATATCTAAATATATAAGGAATTCAAAATACCAATAATAAGAAACAACCAAATAAAAAAAGTAAGCAAAAACTCCAAATAGATACATTGGGGAAAAGAATCCCTAGTCAATAAATGGTGCTGGAAATATTGAATAGCTACACACGGAAGGTTGAAACAGGATCCCACCTCTGAACACTCACAAAAATTAATTCACAATGGATGACAAACTTAAACCTAAGTCATGTTACTATAAGAATTCTAGAAGAAAAATTTGGAGAAACTCATGGACATTGGACTAGGCAAAGGATTTAAAAAGACCCTAAAGCACTCACAAAATTAACAAATAGAATCTGATTAAATTAAAAAGCTTCTTCATAGTGAAGGAAACAATCAATAAGGCAAATAGACAACCTAACAAATGGGAGAAAATGTTTGCATGCCATATATTCAATAAAGGGATGATATCCAGAATCTATAACAAACTTAAGCAAATCAGC
Source organism: Galagoides demidoff (assembly GCA_963574575.1). Lineage (NCBI taxonomy): Eukaryota > Metazoa > Chordata > Mammalia > Primates > Galagidae > Galagoides > Galagoides demidoff. Next base: position 21,247 of record CAUYQV010172115.1, on the reverse strand, counting down.
AAAAAAAATTATTTTAAATGAAATAACTCCATATAAAAGTGGGCAAAAGACTTGAATAGAAGCTTTTCAAAAGAAGATAGACTAATGGCCAACAGACATGAAGAAAGGCTCAATGTTTCTAAACATCAGAGAAGTGCAAATCAAATCCACAATGAGGTATATCACTTAACTCTGGTGAGAATGACTTTTATGAAAAAGTCTCAAAACAACAATGCTGGCATGGATGTGGAGAGAAAAGTACACTTGTACACTGTTGGTGGGATTTCAAACTAGTTCAATCTCTACGGGAAGTCATTTGGAGATACCTTAAAGAACTAGACACAGACCTACCATTAGATCCAACAAACTCACTATTGGGCATTTATGCAAAGAGGTCAAAAATAATCTTATCAAAAAGACATGTGCACTTGAATGCTTATTGCAGCACAATTCACAATTGCAAAAATGTGGAACCCACACAAGTGCCCATCAGTACATGAGTAGATTAATAATAAATCATGATATATTTGTACCACAGAGTACTCAGCCATAAAAAAAAGTGGTGAACACATACTTTTTATAAAGACATGGGTGGAACTAGAGACCATTCTTCTAAGTGAAGTTTCACAAGAATGGAAAAGCAAATACCACATGTACTCACTATGAAATTGGAACAAATCCATCAATACCTAAGAGCACAGTTGGTGGTAAAACTCAACAGAAAGCAAGAAGGTGGGAAGGAGCAAGAGGAAAGAAGCAAACTCCCACCTAACAGGTACAGTGCACACCATCCAAGGGAGGGTCACACTTATAACTTTGACTTAAGCTGTACAAAAGCAATTCATGTAAGCAAAATATTTGTAAGTGTTTGTACCCTCATAATATTCTGAGTTGTTTTTTAAAGGCTCAATCCCAATTACCATAGGTAGAAAAACAAACAATAAACAAAACAAAACAAAAAACACCTGGAAATATATTTAGCCGAGGAGCTTAAATATCTGTATAAGAAAAACTATGAAACAAACACTGATGAAGGAAATCATAAATGACATAAACAAATGGGAAAACATCCTGTGCTCATGGATTAGAAGAATCATACTACTAAATTACTAGGCTGCCCAAAGCAATCTATAGATTTAATGCAATTCCTATCAAATTGCCAATGTAACTTTCCACAGAATTAGGGGGGAAAAAAACGCCTAAATTCATATGGAACCAAAAGAGCCTCCATAGTATCCTAATTATAAAGAGTAAAGCTGGAGCCATCACATTAACTGACTTCAAATTACCCTACAAGTATATAGTAACTAAAAAAGCATAGTTCCAGTATGAAAAATAGACACATAGATCAATGAAACGGAATAAAGGATGCAGAAATAAAGCCATATACCTACAGCTAACTAATATTAGACAATGCAGCAAAAACACACCCTGGGAAAGGACACCTCATTCAATAAATGGTGCTGAGAAAAACAATAGGCATATGAACAAGAATGAAACTGGACCCCTCTTTCTCACCATATAAAAACATCAACTAAAAAATTAATTAAGTCTATATTTAAATGTAAGACTTGAGACTATAAAAATTCTGCAAAAGATATTTCTATTTTCCCCCCACTTTCCTGCCCAAAACCAGAATGTAATTTCTTTCTTACTCCAGGCAACGTTTATCAGGGTAGGGATGACCCACGAGAAATCTGAGCAGACTTTATTCCTTCCCATGGTTTTCCCACCTTTGAAGCTTGTTTCCTCTTTCCTTTGTCCTGCCGTTTCTCTAAATGTATTGATTTTTGTTGAAGATTTTATAGAAGCAGAATTCTAAAACATTGTTTTGAGTTATAGCTCAGCATCATTGATCATCAGGGAAATGCAGATTAAAACCACAGTGAGATATCACCTTACATGTATTAGAACCACTATTAACAAACAAGATGAAGATAACAAGTGCTGCTAAGGATGTGGAACAAAGAGAACCTTTGCGCACTATAGGTGGAGATACAACAACCATTGTGGAAATGGTAGGACAGCCCCCCCAGAAGCTTAAAAAGAATTAACACATAATCCTATAATCACATTTTTTACTATATACCTAAAGAAAATGAAATTAATATGCTCTGGAGATACCTACACTCTCATGTTCCTTGTAACAATACTAAGAATAGCCAAGATAGGGAAACAACCTAAATAGCCACCAGTGGATGAATGGATGGGGAACACAGGATATATGCACACACACACACACACACACACATATACATGCATATAGGTTATATGTATAATATATATTACACATAATATATAAAATAATCTTATTCAGCCTTTAATAAGGGTGAAATCTTGTCTTTTGTGACAAAATAAATGAACTTGGAGGACATCTACTGAGAGAAAAAAGACAGGCACAGAAAGATAAATGCCATATGATCTCATATATGAAATCTACAAAATAGCAAATTCATAGAAATAAGGAGTAGAATGGTGGATACCAAGGTTGGGGGAGAGGGTTGATGGGGAAAAACAGATCTTGACCAGTGATACATAGTTTCAGTTCGGAGAAATGAGCTTCCGTGATCTATTGCACATAATAGCCATTATAATACTGTATTTTTTTAATTGCTAAAAATGTAAATTTTTAATGTTTTTTACTACAAATATATGATAAATACATGAGGTGAAGGATTTATTTATTAGTCCGATTTAATCATTCTATACTGTAAACCTCCAGCAGAATACTACCTTGTACCTCATGAATATAATTAGTATTTGTCAATAAAAATAAAATAAAATACTAATACAAAAGCAGCCTAAAAAAACTTTCATTGATTAATTAAAACTATTCATTTAATTATGAAATTCCAACTTGCATATATTTCAATTCTCTAGGTTTTTTTAAATATCAAAAGTTAATTTTTTTCTGATGGGAATTGAAGTAGGAACTAGAGCTTTAATTTAGTTTTTGTATACGTCACTTGCTATATGTCCTGTAATTATTTTATTACATAATTAACATTTATTATTATAACCATGGCAATTAAAAGGTAACTGTAAAATGAATTCAAAACTATATAGTAAAATATTATTTACATAATGTAATTAAGCTTTAATTTAGCTTTTGTATACATCACTTGCTATATGTCCTGATTATTTTGCATACATCACTTGCTATATGTCCTGTAATTATTTATTACATAATTAACATTTATTGTAGTAACCATGGTGATTAAAAGGTAACTGTAAAATGAATTCATAACTATATATTAAAATATTATTTACAATTCATTTCAATATAACCACAAATTATTGACAATTAAGTTAAAATAAAATTATCATTATGTATACAGTTTTAGTTTAAACTATAGGTTATACATTTTTAGGATTATATAAAATAAGCAATTCTATTGCATTCATAATTGTTTAACAAAATTCCATTTACAGATGCACTTGTTTTCCAAAAGTAAAATAGGTTGTATAACATTTCAGTTAGAAAATAATTTTATAAATCATGGTCAAGTTCCTGTGGCTATCCATGAAATTATATAATTAACTTAGTTATGCTATGGAGCTAATAGTAATTTATAAAGTTATTTCTATTGTAAAATTAACTCTGAGTTACAGCTTAGATTGTAGGTAATTAATTTAACCTTGCCTCAGAAAATGGAGGGGAGGTAGAGGAAGGTTTTAGAGCTATATTACTTAGAATTTTCCAAGCCAAATAGAAGTCAGAGAAACGTAAGTCCCTCATAACTGAATGTATTCATGATTTAGAATTTGCTGAGCCGGGAAAAGCTTCTGGGCTAAACTGAAGCTAAATTGAAACTGTTTCATATATGAGTGTGTGTGTTTGTATACAGATATTTATTTATTTATATACACACAGCAGAGCCTTTATGCAAAATTTGAAATTCAACATTTTTGTGTAACACACAAAATATATAAAACAAACCAAAATCAGAGACTTAAGAAAAATAGGAAATAGGTATTAATCACCAAGGAATTTGGATGTTTAAATTATAGATACAGAATATAAAATGACCACACATTAATATTAAATAAATAAAACATAGAATAAAAAATAGTCAAGAGACCATCAGTACAAGTTGTATGCTAGATTGAAGAAAAATAAACTGCATATCAAAGTATTGAAATTTTACACATCAGTAAATGGATTCACCAACAGAGGAAATACCTTTTAAGAAAGAGTTGGAAATGTATCCTCAGCAGAAATATGAATCTGAAGGTGTTGATAAGATGAAGTCAAGAGACTCAAAACATTAGACTACATAAAGCAGAGATAAAGAGACGTGGATTATAAAACAAAGACTCGGAACAATAGACATTTGGTCTCTCACAGTTCTGGACGTCACAAATTTGACACCAAGATATCAGCAGAGCCAAGGTCCCTCTGAAAGTTACAGGGAATAAATCTTTTTATTTTCTACCTCCTAATGGTTCCTGATTTTCTCTGCCTCTGTCGTCACATGTTTTCTTCCTTCCTGTCGCTGTCTTCCTTCCTTCTCCTCTTTTTTTAAGGGCAATGGTCTTAAAAATGGGATTTAAAGTCCATCCTAAATCCCAGATGGTTTCATTTCAGGATCCTTAAATAGTTACCTCAGCAAAGATCTATTTACCTATAGGGTCATATGCTGAGGTTCCAGGTAGACTAGAAGGACATGGATTTCAAGGGCATACTATGTAATACACTACAGAAACAACCCAAATAGCCAAAACAGGAGAGGTGTAAATGATTTGTTCACAACCCCAAATGTTATACATTGGTGAAAATGAACAAAACAAAATTACACGAATAGCATGGGAAAATCATATATATACATATATATATCATATATATTTGTATCATACATATGATATTATACATATCATACATATATATGTATCATACATATATATGATAAAGTATTTTTGAAAAAAGCCAGGTCCCCCCAAATGTGTATGATGGTTCCATTTGTTGTATATAAATTAAAACCTGCAAAATTGAATTCATAATTATGGCCATATATAAATATCATAAATCATCTTTTGATAAGTCAAGGCAAATGCTAACGAAAAATACACATAATAGTGTTTATGTCTGGATGTGGGAAGGTGGAGGATTGAGAATGAAAGCAGAAAAGAGTACAGTAACTTCTTTCTTGACCTCCTCCCCTGAACTTGAATTGAGTTTTTCTCCTGTGTGGGAGTATATTAGTTTGTCTACTGGCTTAATATTAGTATTGAGTACATTAGATATTTGTTTTGCCATTCTTGTGATACTTTACTGAAGAGAATTTTCCCCAGCTCTATCCAGGTTATTACAAAAGATGTAAAGTCTCCATCTTTTGCATGGCTGAATAGTTTTCCATGGTTTACCTACATATACCCATCATGGGTTGATGGGAACTTGGGTTGTTCCCACATCTTGGCAATTATAAACTGAGCTGCAATAAATAATCTAGTGCAAATGTTCTAATGATAAAATGTTTTTCTTCTGGGTAGAGGCTTAGTAATGGGATTGCAGGATCAAATGGAAGGTCTATTTGAGTTCTTTGAGGACTCTCCATACTTCCTTCCAAAGAGGATTTATTAGTTTGCAATCCCACCAGCAGTGTAAAAATGTTCCCTTCTCTCTACATCTGTGCCAGTATCTGCAGCTTTGTGGGCTGTTCTCACTGGGATTAGGTGATAACTCAAGGTGGTTTGATTTGCATTTCTCTGATGATAAGGGATGATGAACATTTTTTCATGTATTTTTGGCCATTCATCTTTCTTCTTCAGAAAAGGTTCTATTCATTTCTCTTGCCTAGTGATAGATGCGATTGTTTGCTATATTTTTGTTGATTAATTTAAGTCCTCTGTAAATTCTAGTTATCAACTCTTTGTCAGATTTGTAACATACAAATATCTTTTCCCATTCTGAGGGTTGTCTGTTTGCCTTAATTCTTATGTACTTAGTTGTGTAGAAGCTTTTCAGCTTAATTAAGTCCCATTTGATTATTTTTGTTGTTGTTGCAATTGCCAATGAAGTCTCCTTCATGAAATCTTTCCCTAGGCCAACATCAAGAGTTTTTCCCATGCTTTCTTCTAGAAATTTTATGGGATATGTGGAAATGTCTATTCAACAAAATGAAAGATGTGCATAAATGAGATTTTATGTTATACTAACAAAACAAGAAAAATTCATATTAAAAATAAAAGATGAAACATAAATAGAAACAGACCACATACATTTATCTTTTTCTCTCACCTATGTTAACCAGCTACATAATTTAATCATGGGAAATATTGTTCTGTGGCATGGTTTGAGTAAACAGTGGCCATGTTGACGTTGACGTAGCACATTATTTTCAAATGTCTGTGTAAACAGAATAAGCCATTCAGTTAGCCATGGGTTGTCTTATCATTATTTAATAATATTATATATTTATTAAACTGAATATAATAAAATTATAATAGTTTGAAATTTCTAAAACTTGTTAGTTTTTTTTTTTTTTTTTTTTTTACTAAGAACTGATTTAAAGAGGACTTTTGTGTGAAAATTAAAAGTCAGAATAGTTGGTGTTCCATCATTCCAGTTCCTGGAATGTTTTTATTTATTTATTTAGGTCCTCATAACTTTGTTTGACTTATAGGTGAACTTGAAAAAATACGAACATATTCAATCATGTCTTCCTTTTAGATTAATGTTTTATTACTTTGAACAGTTCCAGCTGATCCTTAGGTTTGCTTTGCCCCCAAACACATTCTCTTCATTTCTCTTCTACTCTAGCTTATGTTTTAATAAAGTAGGAGCAAAGACTTCTCAGAAATCTATGGAAGTTGCCAAAGAATTCGTTCAACATACTGTGTGCTCCAGACACTTCAAATGGTATTTTTTTTCAGTCTTTCATTTAAGAATCTTTTCTTTATGTATTTCATGTTGTACATTTTCTTCAATAAAATAGAATTGTATCTTGTTATGCCCATAGAGTTAATTATCAATTGAAATAGTAAATTAAAAAATAGATGAAATCTGCTTTTTGAAGAGTTTTTGAAGGCTTTTTATAGAAATACAAAAAAAAAATCACAAGTTAATTAACTATTTTTCTCTAATTCTGGATATATCTAGGTGATCTGTAACATTGTCTTTATAAAGCTAGGACTGGACATTTTATCTATATTATTTACTTTTCCTAGTTGCATTAGAAAGGGTGATAACACTATACTATACCTTATAGCATTTTACAAAGATAATGCAACAAAAATATAGACAACAATTCTCCACTGACATTTAAAAAAGGATACCTATCTAATTTTCCTGATTTAAAAAAAACAAAACAACTTTCTCTCTATAAACTACGTCCACTGTGTGTGGGGGTGGGGAGGGGTGAACCAATAGCTAAGAGACAAAACTGCCATTTCTTATTTCCTCACCGGGATTATTCTGCTTTCCTAATCTTCTGTCTTTTGTTCACATTTATGATCTTCCTTTCTTGATGTTTTACCCTAGGAAAGTTATTATCATCTTTCTGTGGATGGTTTTTCAGGGGTCTATTCCTGGCACTAGTAAAAGATTGCTGGGCTAGGTCTCAGTAAATTCTAGAAGTGTAGTCAGACTTCTGATATTTTATTTTTCTCTCTAACTATTCTTCAAATAGACTGAAGATATTCAGTGGGTAACTGTGAAAAGTAAATTAAGTGTTTTGAACTAACTACAGGACTATGGAAATCTTTATGTAACAATGTAAGATTTAGGTTTTTTTTTTTTACTATTAATGTGCAATCTTCTTTCAAAAAATACGTTCTGTATTAGCACAGTGTTGCAAAATTGATTATATTTCATAGAAAGTTTCCAGGTTAATTATGTAATATAGCTTAACTGACTTCAAATGTATATTTTCCTTATACAGCAACCCTCTTTTGATTTGGTTTCTCTTGGTAAACTAGAAAGCCAGAAGCTCTGTTAACCTGAATCTCTCTGTATCCTTCAAAATTATTCTCTTAACCATTCCCTTTCAAGAGAAGATAATTATAAAGACAACAGTCTTATCAATAATTACCTACCATCTTGTTTCCATAATGTAGGTAAATATTTATACTTCTACATCAAACTAATCAAATGACAAATACTGCTTTAAAAATTGCCTTTTACACAAGTCTGGCCAGAAAGATGATAATCTACTTTTCTATGCTGCTGTAATTTTCTACCCAAATAGGTTTTTATTGTGTTGCAAAATACTAGCAGATTACCAGTGACATGAAAAATGTGTCAGCACATATACAAGTAGGCTGATACTAATGACTATTATTCATTATGTTATTGACTCTTTAGAGATTCTGTTTACTGGAGAAAATGTTTAACCAAGGATAAATAAAATGTCCAAAAAGGATGGGACTTTACTCTTCTGTAATTCTAGTGTTTTTTATTTTATAAACACAATTGCATTTAAAATGATTGTTATTGGCTTGGATTTGTATAGACAAGTTTGAAAACATTAGTTAATTTAGAAACATTCAGTTGCAACTTCTCACTTTTGTATTATTATAAAAATGAATTATTATATAAGAGCTGGTTTTAGGATACAGCTCATCCTAGAATATTTAGAGAATCAAATCAGAAAAGAATAAATGTTTTTGTTAAATGATATTAGTATAACCAAAAAATTCTTTTAAAAAAAGTATCATCTTTGTTTCTTCTTAATGAGTCTTGTTTTTACAGGTTGGATTATAACACTACCATTAAGATATTATATATTAGTATATATTATGTTATGTTGCCATTAATATAGTAATGCATTATATATTAATACTCAATACATATATCATATGCATGTATATCATATAAAAATGTAAGATTTCAGATGACTCATAAAATGTATTAATTCTTATAAACTATTGAGTACAAACATATTCAGAAGTTACATAGCATAGTATCTTACAGGCAAATCACCCTTCTGATTTTTTCTTTTATTCACATTAAAATAAGTTATTCAGGATGAGTTTGTTTTATTACGTAAAACAAAAAATAGTGTAACTAAATTGAGTTGGGGCAAATTTATCTTTTTCAAATTGAATTTAAGATAGAAGAACAGTCACTTGATGAATTTTTATGTTAAGTATAACAAACGTCTCACAAGCTTAGTACTTAAGTGGGGAAACTTTTAGAAACTACAAATCTAGAAAATTGTAGAAAACACATTAAAACCAGCGACCTACCTGGTGTTGATTCAATTTTTGCTTTTATTTATTTAATTTCAAAATACCACATGTATATTTCTTTTGGGAAAGGAAAACTGCCTGCCTAGATTATACATTTGATGAACACACTGGGCCCCTGATCAGCACATAATGCGAGCACAATACATAAAAGTATTTATGCTACACAATCAAGTCATGTCTATATTTACTAAAAATTATTAAGAAAGGAAAATGTAATATTGCCTTTGATACTCCTTCAGAAATGAATTGTAGGTTTATTTGATCAAAAGCAATTATAGAATTATATGTTAGAGAAAGACAGATGAGTTAATCTGCTGGTTTGATTTTTTTCTAGTAAACATTAACCATAATATTTCCACAATAACAGATTTATTTATGAATTTTTCCCCTTTTAGTTAACCTAGCTTCTCTGCACATGTGGTGATATTTTTAAGAAATAGCTTAGGCATTTGCCTTAATAAAACAAAAACCACAGTGCTCTTTCTCATCTCTGACAATTTCTGAACTTTTGAAGCCACAAGACACAGAGTGTAACTTAGATCCATTCAAGAACCTTAATCTGACATTATTAATACTTACAATGTGTACCTACCTAAAACACCATATCTCAAAAATATCTAAAAAAATTTGACAGGAAATTCTCAACTATTTTAATATAAAAGAGAATGTCTCCATTTGTTCTGAAGCAACCAAATGCTCTCCAGAAATGCACACAATCCTTTGACACTGTACTTCGGAAGGTATTTTAACCTGTGATAGGGATGCTCAAGAGGCAAAATTGTTAGAAAGATCCCTCAGACTTTAACACAGGTCCCCATTGTCTCAACTTATGGAGACCACCACCCTTCCAGCTATTCTGGATTGGGTAAATACTTGCACACCTTTTGAATACTCTTATCCACATCTTCCTTTTTGACCCCAATGTAAGGAGTGCCTCCCATGAAATCTGCCTCTAAGTCTAAGAAGGTGAGATCACTAAGATTATGAAGCTAGGTTATTACCGGATAATTGCTGTTGTGAAAGAATTCTTCACAATGTTAAGTAATGCATGTCACTAAGAGCTGTCCCTTCTTTAATAGAATTATTTATATTAGAACAGGAATTCTAAAATCATGTAACTTAAACTTTGTGCATTATTTATAAACCAACTTGTGCTAATCAATTAAAAAGAAAAACTTTATTCAATATATTGGCTATAGAGCCCACTTATAATATTCAAATTTATTTACCTAAAAAACTAAAAAGCTCATTTTCACCTAATAGTAAAAATCCACTACAGAAAAGATAATGTATAGCAATATGCAATTCAAATGAATCTTTCTATATAACAAAGGGCGCTGTTCTCCTGAAACTTTTATCTCTAGGGAGTAGGTATCCTTTCTGAAAACTTAGCATCTGTGTTCTTTTTTCTAATAATAGTTCTTTTCTAACTATTGTCATGATCCTTTTGCTTATTTAGACACTGAAATGGCACAAGAGGTATTCACTTAATAAGTTTTTAGGGAAAATAATTCATATATTTCCATTTCTCTATAAACAACTTTGAAGTGAAAATTTCTGTTGTTACCAAGGTACAAAGTGGTTACCAAATTGTGAGAACATTATGAATATTATAAACAATGAGGCATTATAATCACCTTATCAATTAAATTAAAACACTTAATCCTAAATTTCTTATATGCATTTCACCAAGAATTTTCAAAAACATACATGAAAGATCAACTTAATCACTATAAAGAGAATGTCAAGGGACCATTACTGACATCAACAGAAAATCTTAGATTACTATAAAATTTTAGCTACAATACAAACTATCAAGTTAAAAAATTAAAGAAAAAATATGTTAACCATATGCTATTTAAATTGGCCATGCTAGCGCAGTCATGTCTAATATAATTTATGTGGTTGAAAAGCTGCATATGGTCACTGTCATTCAGAATAAGATGAAATATGCATATTTGATTTCAAACAAACACTCTATAATTCATAACCAAAACAACTTCAGTGGAAATTTCAGCATTTGTGCTTTGTGCACTGGCTAGTTCTCTGTTAATAGAAAGTTAAGTGAATTTTCAGAGAAACTGCTCTCTCTGCTTCACTTTACTGACACTTTATAAAAGTCAGACTGTCTAGTAGAAAGGGATCATGCTTCCTAGAGATGAATGAAGGAAATCTCAGTTTATGACAAAAGTGATAAGGGAAACATAGTTGTGCGGCACTAACTCTGATTAATGTATGTATTTGTAAATTATTCAGACCATGAAATGGATCAATGATACTAATAGATTGAATTAGAAAGAACAATCTGAAATTTATAAATCACTTGGAAATTTTTCAGGGTTATTGTTCAAAGTGAAATATAAATATGCCTTCTTCATTATATAAGCAGGAAGTTAACAGAAAATGTATTATTGTTAGCAACTGGATTTTTTCACTTTAAGGCAAATTCATGTTGAAACCCTAACTGTCAATGTAACAGTATTTGAAGATAGGTTATTGAAGGATATAGTAATGTTAAATGAGATCTTAAGTGGGGGTACCTATCCAATATGATTGGTGTCCTTCTGTAAGAGAGAGGGGGAGAGAGAGACAGACAGAGATAGAGGATCACAGAGAAAATGCCCTGTGAGGACACAGGAGAAGGCAGCCAACTTTAAACCAGGAAGAGAGACCCAAGGAGAAAAACAACACTACCGGCACCCTGACCTTGGACTTTCTGCCTCCCAAACTGTGATAAACTAAATTGCCATGATTTAAACCAAAATTTAATATTTTATTACGGCAGCCCTGCCTAATACAATTACTTAAAGGTCTATATATTTTCTGTGACTGTGAAAATTAATCATTACCACTGAAATTTATATGAACTAAAGTTACTCATGGATGGAACATGGTATTTCATGATCAATCTCATGTTCAAAAAGAAATGTGCCAGGTGCAGTGGCTCCCACCAGTAATCTCAGCTACCTGGGAGGCTGAGACAGGGGAATGTGTGAGGACCAGAGTTCAAGATCAGCCTAAGGCCACACAGTGAGATACCATCCTTATAAAATAAAACAAAACAAAATAAAATAAAATAATAATAATAATAACAACAAAAGGAGATAGATGGTCGTCTGTCCACAGCACTGAAAAATAGAGATGTATAAAGGTTGGAGCACAAAATTATCTGACATCTAATGTTCTTTTTAACTTTTAACAGTACTAGAATAATCTTTATAGTATACACGGTTAAATTTGTTCTATTGTCTTCTAGATTCAAACATGAAATTATAATCATAAAGAGAGCTAGAAAAATAAATAAGAAATATATCTTTTTTAAAAAAAGAGAACAGAGAAATAAAGATATACCATTCCTTCCATTAAAGAACCCAGAGTACGGGGGAGAGTTATGACAAACTGCAAACCAAATTAAACAAGTGTAATTGAACTACAAATAATTTTTTAATGAGAAATTATGGAGACAGAGGAAAGAAGAATGAACTTTGCCAAGAACAGAGTTACTCAAGTTAAAGTCCTTAAGAAGGATCTAGAGAAATTTTTAGCTCTCTGAAATATATGCAACTTTTTGTGGTTATGTGCATAGAATTAAAAAGAAAAAGAAGTTACAGAATCTCAATTCAAATTAACTAGTATGCAAAGGACATTTATTTTAGGGATACTGGAGCAGTTTGAACAAACACTCAATCCAGGAGAAGGGCAAGGATGCATCTCAAAGCCAGGTACCACTAAAATAAGGATTCCAGTGCTTCCTTAACTCTCTTCCATCATTCATTGCTTTACATGTTAATTTATTTTCTTTTATTGAAGAATGTTCAAGGAGAAAATGATGGAAAAGTAATAGCTGTAAAGTTTTTAATCCTTAAAAGTAGACACTCCTACTAACATTCTTTAGAATCAACTTCAAAAATTCTAGGAAGCCTTTGAATACTGAAACCTGTGACACTGAACTAAGATTTTGATCAATTTGCTTTAATGATAGTCACATGGAAAACTCAATGGACAGGAGACTAGATGAACATGTAACAGCTGTTGGTACAGGGAAGCTTTCAACTGATTTTAATCCTGACAAGAGTTAGGATTTAGTCCTAACAAGAGTAAACCAAGAAAAACTGGGCTAACAAAACAACAAATGAAACTGAAAGAAAGTTTTATATGTGATATATAGTACACGAAGGGTATGAAAACAAGATAAATCTGAATCGTAAAGAGCTACATGGCCATCTGATTTGTATTATATGTAGTATTATTTTGATATTTAGTATTAATAGGGCAATTAGTATTGATTTCAAAATTTAATCCCTGATTCCCTAAGGATTCCAAGATGGTCATAGAGTGGACCTAGAGTTGAAGCACAAAGTTACAGAAAAATCCTCTGTACCTCACCAGCAATTAGTAGGTTCATTAATATTTCTTAATGTTACTTGTCTATGTAAGAGACAAAATTTTAAAATGTTTAAACATTTGGAGAGTCATGGAAATAGCATAAGTAAGAAAAACAATGATATCAGTTTTAATTTAAAAATCATCTTCTGTTTCACAAACTAATGGAGGGAATGTTAGAACTCAAAGTCTTAATCCAGTTTGGAGGTGGGTACAGTAGTCCAAAATGATGGGGAAAATGCAGGGGTCCAGCCCCCACTCAGCTTGTGGGATCCCCAGGGCTTAGTAGTGACAAGAGAGTGAAAGAAATAAAAGCAATAGAAATAGAGTAAGATTTTCAAAGAGTGAATTCCGGGGACCAACACCACTCATGTGAGACCTGGCGAAGGCCCCAACTCTGGGTTCATTCTATATTTATTGCATACATTATCATTTAAATCAATCACATGAATAATCATGAAAATGGCAAAACCTTCTTCCCTATGCTGTCATTCTTCTGCCTTTGCTATTTCAGCTAAGCTACCAAATTTTATGATCCTTGCTATTTCATTATGTTTTAATCGTAAACTAAAAAAATGGAATGCAGTTGAACAAAGAATCAGGCTTCAAGTAGGATGTGAACGCAGTGTCGGGTTTGACCATGCAGGCAGATTCCATAAGAGGGGCTTGGACCTCTGGGTCCCTGCAGATAGGCTAGTGACACACCATACAGGTGAGTGGGGAGAAAAGGGGTATTTTTCCCTTATGTAACCCCAAGAGGCTTTGCTCTGATCAGAGAACCAGCCCCTTGCACTGTCCCCAATGCATGTAGCATTGGCACAGAGACCTTTGTACAGAGGTCTGTAGGGACAAGGTCACAGGCCTCAGTAAGACTTTTCTTGTCTGCTTTTCTAAAGGCCTTTGCTGTCGATTTCAACAGACTTTTGGGGGTTCCAGATACGCATTGTGGTCTCCCTATGGACATACTTTCCCCAAATCTTCCTTTCTCCATTAGCCACTTGTCCCTTGCCTCCTGATCCACCTTTAATTATTTCGTAAATCACTCAATAAAATTAAATCAAACAAAACTTAAAAATTCAATCTTATCGATTTCTGCTCCTCAACCCCAGCCTTACAGCTTTCCAACCACAGAAACGTCCAACATAACTGAAGCAGCAGTGCTGATCATAAGGACGAAAAGGGTTCAAGGCACGTTAAGAAAGAGAAAAAGCATGTTCTGTGAACTGTAAGATAGGAGAGTTTAGGGAACAACTAAAGGGCAGTGGATAAGAGATGGAATACAGAATCAAACACTGATTTGGGGCTTCAGTGATTGTACAAATGTGGAGAAAAATAGGTGTGATAAAAAGTAAGTTTTCTCCGAGCATAAAAGATAGTCTTTAAGTGGTGGGAAATTATGATCTAAAGCTCATAGGAAACACGAAAGCTGAAAAGTCTTTAGGGAAAAATTGAAGTCCATAGACTTGGCCGTGTTTTCTAAAGCAACATTTGATGAAAGACTGCTAAGATGAGCCCCTGAGAAATGTTAGGATTTATTTATTTATTTATTATTATTATTATTATTTTTTTTTTTTGCAGTTTTTGGCTGGGGCTGGGTTTGAACCTGCCATCTCCAGCATATGGAGCCAGCACCCTACTCCTTTGAGCCACAGGCGCTGCCCAGGGTTAGAAAGAGCTGAGAATGAGAGTCTAAGAAATTAGATCATTATGCAAAGGTAAATTATGCCCTGGAAACTGAAGAAGGTGGAACCCAAAGAGGAAGAATAAAATACTGGAGAAAATATGAATAACATAAGGTTAGGAAAATGTTAGTGACAATTGTAACTAAGAAGCCTATTAGGCAGCTTCAATAGCAAAGTCTCATCTTAGAAGTCAAAGTAAATTTAGATTGTAGTTTTCTGAGAAACAAAAGGAGCATAAGAAAGCTTGAAAAATAATATAATTCTCTCTAAAAACCTAACCCTGAACAGAAGTGTCATTTAATAGATACACTTTACTCTTTGAACATTCATTGAATTTGTCAAATCAAGTAAACATTCTAAGAGAATTTTACGGATGATAATAAAAATGGGTTGAACTTAACAAACATTTGTATTGGTGAGGATGGACTAAAGTAGACTGCAGCAATAAAATACCTCCACATATCAACAGCTCAAATACTCTAGAGCTATTACTCAAAGTAGGTACTTACAGAGATGCAGGCTGACAGAGATTCTGTCCTGACACATGCTACTGTGATTGTTAATGCAGGGGAAGGAGGATGTTTGTACAGCACAGGCTCTCAAGCTTCAACCTTACACTGACATCTCATTGATCAAATTAAGTAGTATGGCCTTGAATAACTTTTAAAGACATCTAAGTGTAGGTGGAAGTGCATCAAATATATTTGCTGATATTTACAATTTTATAATCCTGTTTTCTGTTTTACTAGAATAATACTATCAGAGGCCACCATAGTCTGTCTTCCTCTGCTAACATTCACCCTCCTCCTTACTTCCCCCCAAAATTATTCCATCTAATTTTAATCAAAAGGTTGAGATGATTCCAGATGAGTCCAAAACTGTCACTTACAAGTGTAAGAACCATTAGATTATGCAATTTAGATCATGACTAAGAGAAAAATAGATTCTCCTCTTGATGTAGACGCCAGAGTTCACTGTACACCAGATTTTTTTGTGACTTCAACAATGGAGGTCAAAGTTGCACTGTTTAACTAAATTAGATTTTTCACCTTCCCCTGAATGGTATTTTAAGCCTTAAATGAGTTCAGATATTACTTCAGCCTATTAGAAAGACTCTAAATGCATATCCTCTAGTTTTTAATTAATGATTCTAAGGTAATTTTGACAAGTTGAAAGATCCCTTACATAAAGCCCATAGATATTCACAAAGTTTGCTGCATACCATCTTACAAAATATATTAGCAGCAGAATATTAAGTGAAATTGAATAGTGCAATAGCTCTTAATATTGTAAATTAGTATGGATGAAGTTTAAGTTTAAGTGGCTTAGGGTTGGCCTGGAAAATAGGTTGATCCAAGGTCAAGTGGGAGGATGCCTTCAGAAATCATCACAGCAACATAGAAATAAAGTATAGATTCATTAATAGTTACATAAATACCTCCACTCTATCACCATGATTGAAGAAAAAATTTCTTTAAAAAATTACCTACTGGTTCAATGCACTTAGCTCAGTGGTTAGGGTGCTGGCCACATATGCTGGGGCTGGAGGGTTCAAACCAGGCCTAGGCCTGCTAAACAACACTGACAACTACATCAAAAAAATAGCCTGGCATTGTGGTAAGTGCCTGTAGTCCCAGCTACTTGGGAGACTGAGGCAAGAGGATTACTCAAGTTCAAGAGTTTGAACTTGCTGTGAGCTATGATGTCACAGTACTCTACCAAAGGTGAAATAGTAAGTCTGTCTCAAAAAAAAAAAAAAATTACAGATTATAACGTAATTTACCTGCAGAATAGAAATGCATATTGCAGGGAAATTGGTAATATAAAGTACTTAATATTTTCGCAATGATTTACTCTTTTCCATAACTTTCAAAAAATCTAATGTACACAAAATTCAAAATCTAATGTACACACATTAAAATAAATCATAAAACCTTTAAATAATATGCAATTACCTATGACTTTTAATAGGGTTGAACTGAAAGGGTTGTTGATTGAAACTGAAAGGGTTATTGATTAAAACTATTAAGATAATCATTTGGAAGAATAAAAAATGAACTACAAAATAAGCTACCCGGTCCTACTAACAATTATAGTTAACTCAAGAACTACATTCAAGGAGAGATTTATTGTTGTAGACACACTCATTATAGGCAGCCTCAGAGAAGTAAAATCACAGAGCAAAGCAAAGGTCAAGTCCAGCACATCAGTTAAAAATAGGTGGAGAAAATAGATGAAGAAATGCTCAAGGTTTAGTACCAGATCAATAAGCCATAGGTGCTGGGCAATTAGAAAAATGTTCTGGGAAATCACAAGTTCTGCCCGTGAATATAAGCTGGTCAGTATTAGGATCATGGTTCAATGTACAAGAATAGACTTAGAATTCTCCTGAATGCAATATCAACTGAGTATATATTATGAATGTGAATTTAGTAGGAGCTCCAGACCAGTGAATTATATAAAACCATTCAGCAAGCAATAAGAAAAGGAGCAATTTCTCATTAATAATTTTATTATTTTCATGTCAATATTTTATCTTTAAACTGGTTGACTGGATTGATTGACACTAACATTGATGTTAAGAGATGGAAAATGGCTGACTGACTTCTTCAAAGGCTTTCAGGTAGGAAATTCCTGATTGCAGCCATTAGAAATTACGATCTGGTTCTCAGCTCTAGTAGCTCTGAATCTCAAAATTGTCACAAATAACTTAATAAAAGGTCTACTGTTGATCTGGTTATCCAATGTATTAATTGATTTATGCTAATATATAAAATATTAAGAAAGCTTCTTATCATTTAAAAATCAATTGTTTTATCTGTAAAAAATATGTTTTTTTCTGTAAGAAAGTCTAAATAAAATATAGTTATGCAAATTTAGAATGTTGTTATAATAAAAGCATAGAAGCTTGAAGCTATCCATGAGCTTCTGAACAGCTTCTCTTGCTACTCTCATTCAGGGCAATTTTTTCCAAATGCAGATTTGACTATAGTAATCCTGATTAAAATCCTTCTAAATTCTCAATTGCTTACACAATATTAGTTAACATCCTTGACAAGTTGATCAAGCAAAGTTGAGTTGATTAGACTTAATATCTTTGTTAAGAATATCACATTGGACAAATACTAGTTTTGTCTTATTATGAGAATTTATGTCACAAGACTTACATGGTTTTATAACCTAAGCTTAGTGATTTTAAGACAGATCATCCAAGGTAAAGGCCTGGTTGGAATAAAGCAGATTTTGTCCAAAATAGCTTTGTATAGGTAAGAAGGCTTTAATAAGCAAACTGTTAGTATTGGCAAATAAACTAATTTAGATTTTTCATAATATAGTCTCTCAAGATGAAATATTTTCCAGAGTGTACAATTAAGCTATTTCATCTATATACAGGTATTTTTTAGCACAGAACCAGAAAAGTTCATTTGGTCTCAGAATTGTTTAGCACAGACAGAAAATGTGATTGGTCAAAAAATTGCCTCTTACGTTGGTTGCAATTCTCAATCCTTTTTTGGTTATTCCTTGCCTCAGCTGAGTCATTTAATCACAGGATGTGATCAAAATAGTTATGCATCATTATCTTATGTGTAGAGGTTATGTGTGGAGTTTTTGAGAGTGTTTGTTCCAACTTCTGTGTCAGATTTTCTTAGTCTTTCTTCCTTAGAAGAGATTTGTGATATTATTGAGAAAAGAGTGTATCACAACAAAAAAAATTTGGAAAATGTGTACTCGAGCACTACAACACAGACAACTATTAAGAGAACGGTTATGATTAGAGTTGCTGTTAATTTCCAAACAGGAACTGAGACTGCTAAACTTACATCTATAGAATCAATTTCATTCCTAACCTAATGACCTGTAGGATAAATACAGAGATTTTTATTTTCTGGATGTTTGGCTCATGGCAATGTTTGCCACATAAAAAGTCACTTTTTGTGTGAATTACTCAGGTAAGCAAATCCTTTCTTACAAGAAAGTATTGCCAAAAGGCCCCAAGTTGCCCCTGAAGAACTAGAAATTCTACAGCTAGTTGGTTCAGTTGTATGGTTTAGGCAAATCATAAGCAAATCACACTTGATAATTTCAACAAATGAATTTGGAGAAATCAAGAGTAATTGTCATTTGGCTTGGTGCCTTGACCTCTGGGACCACTGTGATGGTGTCTCTTCCCCCATCCCTGGCTGCTGCTCCACCCACATCAGAGCGGGAAAGATGGGTAAAAACCCAAGTGTGAGGTGGGGGCAGTAATGGGCTTTTCCCAAGTTATGGGTCATGTTATCTTGCTTCTTTGCATGGCCACCATTTTTAATTTTATGCTGGTCATTGTAAATTCTAACAGACATTATCTTCTTTTAAAGCATTCTAAACAGTTTTTGGCCATATTCCTGTGTCCAGCCTCATGCAATCTTATACTATACATGTGAAGCTTTATATTCAGCATGGTCCTCAACACAAGGCTTATTTTCCACATACCTCCCTTTTCTTTGGTCTCTTTTCCTTGTAGTTTAATTACCACAGACTTCTAGAATGTTAATCTGTCTCTCCCCAACTTAAAAAGACTGCAAAGCCCTGGCTAAATTCCTCTTCTTATCATGGTGGGCTGAAAGAAACACAACACTGTCTTGGAGTTTATCTCATTTGTCCTTCTTCTGTAAGGGGTCACAGTTCTCTGACCCCTCTGTTAGTTTCTTATGAAGCTTCCTGTGGAGAGTGGGCCACCATGAGGAGTCCGGGCCCCCACAACTTGCAGAACATTCTGAAATGAACCCCTACTGCTTCTGCTCCATTCCCCAAACAGCCATATTCCTTTCTTCATGCTCCCTCTGCCAGAAGTCAGTGGCTCTTTCTTTGTCTAGTTCATTATGCAGAAACCCTTGTAATCTCTCCCTTCCTTCTCCTTGTCATATACTAACAAAGCTGAGTAGTAACCACTAAGTCATAGTTCTTCCTTTGTTTTGTTAACTATGCAGAGATCCATGTGATCTTTCCTTCTTCTTATCTGTTAACAAAGTTGAGTAGAAACCATTAACAGGAGGATTAGTCTTTATTCAAGTCATTTGCATCTTCCTGTATTAATGTAAGAGCAAAAATATGTCTTTTGTTTATGCTACTTCCTCATACTGTCTATGCTACTTCCCCCGGAAAACCCTGTACACATACGATTGTAGCAGGAAGCCGACGCAGACAGAAGACTCCAGGCACCAGTTGATTAGAGGAAGTGGGTTTATTTGGCCAGGGTACTCTGAATACCAGTGTGTTTCCCAAACCCTCCTCCCCTCCCTTCCCCCACCAATCTCTTGCCTCTCTTTTATCCACTTTTCAGGGTGGGAGTGCACGTGAGGGTCATAAAACAGAGAGAGATGTGGCATCATCCTCAAGGTCCTGGGCTCAAAGGGGAAGGTCAGATTCGCCCATGTCCTTAAGACTGTTCAGACCACCTGCCCTCAAAGGCAACAGAAACCCAAGGAAGTTACTAGGTTATAATCTCAGCCCAGCATATGTCAAGGGAGAAACATACAGACAACAGAAACGCCTGCAGCTTGGCTGAGACCTACACAGGGCGGCTAGGACAGATTCTTTTAGTTCTGCTTTTACTTTCTTGCCTCACTATGTTGTGCCCAGAATTTCCCAGGGTCCCCCCACAAGAGACAGTCCGAGACACACTCCAATGTAAAAGCACGAGGTGAGCTTTATTCAAGCCCGGGCCAAGCCCGTGTAATGCCCGAAAATTCTCCCAAATATCCCCACCTGACAAATCTGAGACAAACTCCAATGTAAGAGGCAAGAGGTGAGGTTTATTCAAACCCGGGTTTGGTCTCTCCTGGTGCACACACCAAGGTAGAGCCTCGAACCCAGGGTGAAGGGGGTTTTTTTGGGGTACAGAAAGCAAAAAAGGAAGAAGGGTACAAGTACACTTTTCATTGGTGGTTAGTGATTTCACTAGTAAGGCTACATTTATGATTGGTGGTTGATGATTTCACTAGGGGTACAGGTGAGGGGTGGGGGATTTTCTT
>CAUYQV010172112.1:0-22912 GCA_963574575.1 Galagoides demidoff | reverse complement strand
GCAAATCAAAACAACTTGAGATATCATCTAACACCAATAAGATTAGCCCATATCACAAAATCACAAAATCACAGATGCTGGCGTGGTTGTGGAGAAAAAGTAACACTTCTACACTGCTGGTGGTATTGCAAACTAATACATTCCTTTTGAAAAGACATCTGGAGAACACGTAGAGAACTATAAATAGACCGGCCATTTGATCCTATAATTCCTCTATTAGGTATATATCCAGAAG
Organism: Galagoides demidoff; assembly: GCA_963574575.1. Lineage (NCBI taxonomy): Eukaryota > Metazoa > Chordata > Mammalia > Primates > Galagidae > Galagoides > Galagoides demidoff. The sequence continues at coordinate 22,677 of CAUYQV010172112.1, read as the reverse complement.
ACCAAAAATCACACTACAGTAAAGAAATGGTTATATTTATATCACATACAACCATTCTGGTATCCTATTGGGGAGATGTGGATAATTTTTTTTTTTTTTTTTTTTGAGACAGAGCCTCAAGCTATCCCCCTGGGTAGAGTGCCAGCTCATAGCAACCTCCAACTTCTGGGCTCAAGCGAGTCTCCTGCCTCTGCCTCCCAAGCAGCTGGGACCACAGGCGCCCGCCACAAGGCCCGGCCATTTTTTGGCTGCAGCCATCATTGTTGTTTGGCGGGCCCAGGCTGGGGATTCGAACCCGCCACCTTAGGTGTACGTGGCTGGCGCCTTAGCCGATTGAGCCACAGACGCCAAGCCTCCACATGTTTTTATACAGTATGTCCATAAAGTTTGTGTGCAATTTAATATGTTAAACTATTTTAAATTGCACACAAACTTTATGTCCACCCTGTATTTTCCAGTGTTCTTCTTGTTACTAATTTTTAGCATTATCCAATTTTGTGGTCAGGAAATAATACTTGGTATAATTTCAATTTCTGAATTTTTTTATGACTTGTTTTATGGCCTAACTTATGGTCTATCCTTGGGAATGGTCCAGAGCTGAAGAGAAGAACATGTATTCTACAGCTGTTATTGAATAAATGTGTAATATGTCCATTTGGTCTATAGTGTAGGTTAAGCCCAATGTTTCTTTGTTGATTTTCTATCTGGATAATCTGTCCAATGCTGAAAGTGGAGTGTTGAGGTTTCCAGTGATTATTGTTCTGGGGTCTATCTCTCTCTTCACCTCTGATAATATTTGCTTTATATATCCTGATGTTCCAGTGTTAGATGCATGTATATACTTAGAATTGTTATGTTTTCTTGCTTAATTGGTCCCTTTATCATTATGTAATGGCCTCTTCTTTGTCTCTGTTTATAGTTTTTGTCTTTAAATCTATTTTATCAATAGAGGTATAGTTACTTCTCTTTTTTTGGTTTCCATTTATATAAAATTCTTTTTCCCCTGCCTTTATTTTCAGTCTATGGGTGTTATTATAGGTGAAGGTATTTTTTTTATTTTTGTTGAGACAGAGCCTCAAGCTGTCACCCTGGGTAGAGTGCTGTGGCATTACAGCTCATAGCAGCCTCCAACTCCTGGGCTTAAGCAATTCTCTTTCCTCAGCATACCAAGAAGCTGGGACTCCAGGCACCCAGCTATATTTTGGTTGTATTGTCATTATTGTTTGGCAGACTCAGTCTGGCTTCAGACTCGCCAGCTCTGGTGTATGTGGCTGGCATCTTGGCTGCCTGAGCTATAGGCGTCAAGCCACAGGTGAAGGTATTTATTTTAATCTTCATAGTCTGAGCTTGTCTGAACCCATCCTTTCTGAGAAGGCATTCCAGGCACTCAAAGGGAATTGAATGTTGTGATATAAGTCCTTAGTTACTGCAGCTCTATCAGTCCTGGGGATGCACCAAGCCCAATAGCGACTCTTGAAGAACCCTGGTGTTACTGCCTTGCTGGACTTGGGTAAGATATGGAAGAATTTCCCGGATTTCCAGGCAGACTTTCACTCACTTCCTTCATTGCACTGTGCTGCTGGAGTTGGGGGAAGAGTGATGTGAACACTCCCTTGTGGCCATTACCATCAGGTTATTCCTGAAACCTTCCAGTCTTACCCAAAGCTCAAGGTGACTTTTGTCTGGTACCTCTGATGTTTGCTCAAAGCCCAAGCTCTCTGTAGTCAGTGGGTACTAAATCCTGCCAGGATTGGGTCCTTCCCTATAAGGCAGCATGTTTCCTTTTGGCCTAGGATGGATCCAGAAATGCCTTCCAGGAACTAAGGCTTGGACTCAGGGGCTTCAGGACTCTGCTTGGTACTTTATTGTACTGTGGCTGAGCTGGAACCCAATTAGTAAAACAAAGTCCTCTGAACTTTTACCCTTTCCTATCCCCAAGGAATGCCGGCTGTAATGGGGGAAGAGGCTACTGTCAGTATCTCATTAGGTGATGTGTTTCTCAAGTCTACTGGCTCTAAGGCAGCATACCACATGAATTGCCCAAGGACTGTAACCTTTGTGTCCAACTGCCTTACAAAGGTAGGCCCCAGGGTGCTTTTTGTCAGCAGTGGTGGGGCTAACCAGAACTTGGGTCTTGGAGTTGAGGATATCTCCGTGTCAGGATGGCCCTCAGATTCACTGCAAAGTTTCATAATCACTTCACTGTCCCTTCCTCAGGTGCACAGATTCTCTCTCCACTGGGCATGCTGGTGTGGCACTTTCAGGGGATAGAGAAGGGATGTCATAGGCAATGCAGGGTTCCTTTTTGCCCTCTTTAGTGTTTCTTTCTTCGATATAATGTTAAAACCAGGTAGTATGATTGCTCACTTGATTTTTGGTTCTTCTGAAGGTGTTTGCTTACCAAGTGGAGGGATAATCACTAGAGGTTTCTATGAAGCCACCTTGCTCTGTCTCCTAAATTCAGTTTTTCAAACTTTTACCAAGAACCTACTTAAATATCACCATTAACCTGGGGATGGGGGTTGCTGATAAATCCTCCCATTTCAAGTTGAGACGCTGAAGAAGTAAGAATAAACCTGAACTATCTAAGGCCTTCTAGGCACTTCATTTTAGAATAATCCTTTTTTTTTTGCAGTTTTTGGCCGAGGCTGGGTTTGAACCCACCACCTCTGGCATATGGGGCCAGCACCCTACTCCTTTGAGCCACAGGCGCTACCCTAGAATAATCCTAATATTACCTGACGAAAGCAAATGTAAATCCTCTCTAAATGAATAATACCTTTGTACAAGGAATTCTGCACATACAAATCCTAGTACACAACTTAGAATTAGCTGCATGAAACAGGAAAACATGAAAAGCAAAACAGAAACATAGGCTCTTTAAAAAGAGCCACATGAGGTCTAACTATTTAAATAACCAAGAACATTTTCAAAAATAAACATATTATATCAATCAGGTTTACAAGCAGAAGCAGATAGCACCATCAAATTATGAATAATATGGGGGAGAACTTAATAAAAGAATAATTTACAAAGTATGGGTTGCAGCTCGGCTCCTGTGGCTCAAGCAGCTAAGGCACCAGCCACATACATCTAAGGTGGCAGGTTCAAATCCAGCCCGGGCCTGCCAAACAATGATGGCTGCAACCAAAAAATAGCCAGGCTTTGTGGTGGGTGCCTGCGGTCCCAGCTACTTGGGAGGCTGAGGCAGGAGACTCGCTTGAGCCCAGGAGTTGGAGGTTGCTGTGAGCTGTGATGCTACAGCACTCTATCCAGGGTGACAGCTTGAGGCTCTGTCTAAAAAAAAAAAAAAAAGTATGAGTTGCAATACGGGAGAGATGGCCCAACACTTTGGGTCCATTTACAAGACCATCTATTAATTTGTCAACCTTCTGGTTTGACAAATTATGAGGAAGATAAAGATAACAGATCCTAGAAATGGAAAGTCTGTGGTCAGGAACTGTGGCCAGCCCACAATGACACATCTTCTCACTATATCAGCTCAGTAAATCAACACCAGATATCACTCTCTTCCTACTGGTCCTACTGGTACTTCCCATTAGCTAAATAAAGCTAGATGCCAGAGGACAAGAAAGTCCATTGATACAGTCCATGCAGAGTAGGTTCCTGGGGGAGAAAGTAAGGAGGAGGAAGGTGAACATATACGTGGACAGGGAGACAGAAGACAGATAAGACAAGCTGTTATTTTTTTAAGAAAATAAATGATTAATGATTGAGGATCTAGGTAGAAAACTAGAAACCATATGAAACAGACTGAAAGAAACTCTAAAATTAAAAATTACAGTAATCAAAATTAAGAACTCAATGAATATGTTTAGAAGCTGTTGAGACCCAACTGAAGATTTGTAAAGTTGTAGGTAAGTCAGAATACAATATATAGAATTAAGCATGGAAAGAAAAAGGATGAAAAATACACAACAGATAGTAGGAGATATAGATGATACAGTGAGAAGAAGGGATGTAAAAGGAGGAGAAAACAGATGCAATAACCGAAAAAGTGATAGCTAAGAATTCTTAAATCTGCTGAAAGATAATAGAAGAAAAAGAGACAAATCACCCTCTGCAGAGCAATAGTAAGAATTACAGCTGACTCCTCAACAAAAATGGAAACCAGGAGGCAATGGAATAGCATCTTTAAAAGGCTGAAAGAAAGGCTCAGGGCCTGTACTCAGCAGCAAGGGTGCCAGGCACATACACCAGATCTGGCAGGTTCAAACCCTGCCTGGGTCTGCCAAACAATAATGACAACTACAACCAAAAAATAGCCAGGTGCTGTGGCAGGTGCCTGTAGTCCCAGCTACTTGGGAAGCTGAGGCAAGAGAATCGCTTAAGCCCAGGAGTTGGAGGTTGCTGTGAGCTGTGATGCCACAGCACTCTACCCAGGGTGACAGCTTGAGGAGAAGGTGAAAAGAAAAGAATCCCAGAGTATAAAATATTTGTAATACATATAACAGACCACTTGTTTGCATCCAAATTACACTATAAACTAATAACCAGTCAGTAAGAAAAAAACAGCCCAATAGAAAAATGGGACAGTCATATCATAGAATATTCAAATGACGGCTTGGCTGCCTATGGCTCAAGAGTCTAAGGCACCAGCCACAGAGCTGGTGGGTTCAAATCCAGTCTGGGCCTGCCAAACAACAATGACAGCTGCAACCAAAAAATAGCTGGGCATTGTGGTGGGCGTCTGTAGTCCCAGCTACTTGGGAGGTGGAGGTAGGAGACTCGCATGAGCCCAGGAGTTGGAGGTTGCTGTGAGCTGTGATGCCACAGCACTCTACCCTGGGTGACAGGTTGAGGCTCTATCTCAAAAAAAGAATATTCAAATGACAAGTGAACATTTGAGAGACCACTACATACCCACCAGTCTTAAAAAGACTAAGAATATTAAATGCTGATAAGGATATGGAGAAACAGAAACCTATACATTGCTAATAGGAGAATAACCACTTAGGAACGTGTTGGCATTCATGACCTACTAACATACTTTATGCTAGGAACTCCATTTCTCAGTACATATCCACAGAAAGATGAGTACCTGGGCACAAAAAGACATGTACAAGAATATTCATCACAGCATTATTTATAAGAACCTCAAGATGGAAACAATAAAAATTCCACTGACAATAGAATGGATAAATAAATTGGGTTCTATATAAAGAAATGAACATGACAAACTATAGCCACAAATAGTAACATGAATAAAGCTTATGAACTAATAGGGAGCAAAAGAAACCATATACACAAAGAATACACACTGTGTGATTCCATCTATACTCAGTTTTTTAAAAAAGATAAAGCAGTAATATTTAGGGAATTTGTGCATACATGGAAAGCACACATGATTTCCATAAAAGTCAGGGTAGTTTTTCTTTGAACGAGCAGAAGGAGGCAGTCACTGACAGGGGCCCTAAGTGTCACTTCTGGGGTTCTGGAAATGTCTACTCAATTCCACATTGGTGTTTGTTTTTGATAAATTATTGAGCTTACTATTTTTATTTTGTGCACTCTTTGGTAGTTGAGTTATAGGTCACGATAAAAAAGGTTTTATATCACACACACACATTCAACACAATATGTATTGTGTATCTAGCCTCATGGCTGGCATGTAATAGATGATCAGAGAACACAGGTCACTTCTCTTCATTCATTCCTTATTTCTTTCTAGCAGAGAGAAAGGAAAAAGAGAAAAGAAAAATGTGAATTTTCAGAAGCATCTCACTTTCCAAATACAGGCACAATCTTCCTCCCTTTTTTTCCAACAATTTCATTGCCATGGCAACAGCAATCAAAGGTGAAGGCTGTGAAGAGAAGGAGGGATGTGGGCGTGGCAGCCGGACTTGATTACATCTTTGCATGAGGAAATCCTTTCTAATAACCAAACTGGTAAAGCCCGAAGCCTAAAGTGCCTATTAACGGATAATGTGTTTGTTTGCTTTTTATTTTATTTTTTCCCTTCCAAAACCAAAACCAAACCTTTGTTGAAAGGTTTACCTTTGCTGCAGGTTGCAGTTAATCCTATCATCACTGGGTGAATGTTTATCAAGCCAGAACATTCTCTGTGTGTCAGAGAAGCAAGGGGCCAGCAGTGGAGGCCTTGTCTTGCACAGGATCCACTGTAATGCTGGGGAGGATGGGGCTGGGTGGGCTTGGGTGGTAGAACGGTGGTCTGTGGGCTTCAGGGAGCCCTCAGGTAGGTGTGTTCCAGCCTGTGCCCACTGAGCAGGATGTCTGTGCCCACTCTCACGCTTTAGCTCCTTATCTACAGCCACTTGATAACTTTGGAATTGGGGAAAAGGCTAATGATACTTGGGGAAAATACTTCAACTCTATCAGACGAAGAATCAAAGACAACTGAAAATCAAGGAGGTGTCCAAGACTACTTTAAGATTATCTCTCCCCAGGTTCTTCCCCCGCTTCTCCCTACCCACAACCAGTTCACCTAAAAAATACCAATCTTGGAAAGAGATGAAAGAATGAGATTTCTGGGCCTAGAAATGAACAAGTCCAAAGGGCCAATAACTGAAATTGCGAAGGACCTTGGGAGCTTATCTCAGCTGATGTTGAAACTCTTTCCTGTGGCCTCAAAGGAAATTCTGGGTTTAGCCGAGATTTGTTCTGCAAGGGGGATCAGACTGGAATTCCTTATGGACTGGGAAGAAGGCAAAAGAGAAGGGAAAGGATTCAGGAGAGGACATTTGCATCCCCTGTTCTTAGACCTGTAGAATTAGGCAAGAGGCATTCTGCTGATTCGGTAGAAGTGGGACTATATAATTAATTCAGTACATAGTTACTGAGGACCTAGAGCATACCTGTGCTGTGCCAGCCAGGTATAAGAATATTGGAAAACCAGAGGAGACTGTATCTCTCATTCCATGGAGCCTATGGACAGAAGGGCTGTGGCGGACATAGCAAGCTCCCCTTAGGCCAGAGGATTTGCAGGCTAGGATAATATGTGTTTCTTCCATTTCAATTCTAGAAGTCTGGCAGAGGGGAGAAGAGCGTGGAGAAAGAGACGGTTAGAGAAGGCTCGTATTCACGAGGACTCCACCTGTACTTGGTAAAGATGGACAAAGCAAAAAAGGAACCCAGGAACATAGGGATATTGATCATCTCCATAAATACAGAAAATGTGTCAAGAACCTGAAAGATAGGCTGGGCACAATGGCTCACACCTGCAATCCTAGCACTCTGGGAGGCTGAGGCAATTGGATTACTTGAGCTCACAGGTTTGAGACCAGCCTGAGAGCGAGAGTGACAAGAGAGATAAACAACATCTGCTTATTTTAGCACAGTCCCTGTCGTACAGGAGACATCCAAGAAACATTCGGCAGATGTCTGTTACATTGATTCTGTAGATAAGAATTTCATGAACACCCAACATTAGTTCTCAATATCAGATGTTGTTTATCATCTCTACTAAAAATAGAAAAAAAACTGAGGCAAGAGGATTGCTTGAATCCACGAGTTGGAGGCTGCGGTGAACTATGATGATACCATGGCACTCCATCCAGAGCTACAGCTTGAGAATCTGTCTCAAAAACCCCCCACCAAACATGAAAGATTAGCCAAAGGCCAGAACACGGACATCTTGCAAAATAGCAAAAACAATCAGAGTAACACCACAGACACTTGTCTGTCTTTTCCCAAGGAGTCTAGAACTAAAAGGAAGAGAAAATAATACTCTACTGACAGGCAGGTGCCAGGCTGACCACCCAGAGGATGGCTAAGAAAGACAGACTCTACAAGTCTGCTTGAGGGTAGAGAGCTGAAGGAATGATACCCACACTCACCTAGGCAGGTAAGAGAGCCACCCAGGAGCAAGGTGCACCTGTTGGGCTGGTCACAATCATTCCCAGAATGCACTGGAGCAGAGGCAGCAGGGAGGCCTACGGGGACGGCACCTTCTAGTCTTGATTCTGCTGCGGATCCCTCCACATGACCCTTGGCAAGCTTCTTTCCTGAATGATTTCCTCATTTGCAGAGCAGCAGAAACACTAATTATAGTGATTTCAATCCCATTACCCTCATCATGCTCACTGCCAAAACTAAATAGCATGACACTAACATGTCCTCTGTAATCCTTCTCCATGACACCATCTTCAATACTTAAGAAATGTTTTCCAACCAAATTAGAGCAGGGAGAATTGAACTTTTAACAACTAGGGGGAGAGATGTGGCCATCTCCTTTCATGAGGCAAAGTCATGGCCTTGGCATAGGTTCTCACAGATAACCCAAGGGCCCCTTGGGTAGGACCCTAGTCAGTGTGGAGAGCTGAACAAAGTACAGCTTTTTAAAGCCCTCACTACATAAATAAAGCCTGGCCATAGAGTGCCACATGGGGAGATTTTATTCTTCCAATGTCTAAGTCTTTCTCTGCCACTGAATTTAGGGTCACTGAGAACAGGGATGTGTCATTATTCCTCTTTATTTCTCCGGGGATGTTGAGAACTAATGCTGGGTGTTCACTAAATTCTTATCTATAGGATCAATTTAGCAGACATCTGCCAAGTGTTTCTGGGTTGTCTCCTGTGTGACAGGGACTGTGCTAGTTGTTCTAAAGGTCCAAGAACTCTCCCGGTTGGTGCTTACTAATACAAGAACATGGTTGTTGCCCACTGTTTTTTAAAAACAGCCCATCAGATTAATTAAGGTTATTGGAGGAGAGCAAGACTCTCTGCCTCCACACAGGCCAGCTGCAGACCAGCGTCCACTGTGGATGGAGCAGTCCTTGATCGAGTGGTCTACGACCTGCTGTGGAGCCTCACAGACCAGGAACAAGTTCCTGCTGCAAGCTGGATAGACCCATATGGACCCCAAGTCACTCGAAGACAAAGTTTAAATGTTTCACTAGTTTCCTATGAGTTGAATTAATTTCTGAAATTCTGGTAGTAGGACTTGAGGAGAGAAGCTGAACTGGGGACAGGGTGTTAGGAAAATGGGAAGGGAGGGGCAGGCAAGGGGACCATTTCAGAGTGACATTAAAATTTGAGCCAAGTGTTTTCTGGGATGGTCGTAGAGGTCAGAGCAGCACTTACAAACTTTGTTCCTTTGATAAGGTGAATGGAACAGAAAACCCGAGCGCTGTTATCTTATCACGTCTTTTCTTAGAAAACCAACTTAGAAATGCTCCCTGATGGCCAGCCTGGTTCTTGCTCCACACTCAGAGTTCAGACCTAAGTAGACCAAGTAGCTTCAATGCAGACAGGATTGTCTCCTAAATGTACTTCCCAGGACACTAGGGATGCAGGGACAAAGTACCATGAACCTATATCAATGTCCTGAACGGTAAAGTCAGACCAGGCTTTTGCTCCGATGACCTACAGACTTAATGGAAAGCCGTTGTCCTGCCTGCAGAAAGCTGGGAGAGCAGTTGTGCAAATAGCTTCTCTCTGGCCTCCTCTTTCTCATACCCCAGGCAAACTGGTCATGCAGCTGTCACAGGAACAGTCAGTCTTTGCTGTGACCCTTCTCTGTCCATACTAATGACCTCTTGCCAGATCTCTGTGAGAATTCAGAATGAATTGTGGCATTGGCCCAAGGTTGAATCTCAGTACCCCAAATGCATGGAGACAAGGGTCTCCTGGTATAGCAGCCAAGGCTCCCTAAATCAGATCAGCTTTGGAGAAAGCCAGGGCTGAGAGCCTGACAAGACAGGATGTGAAGAGTGCCCCCTATCCTAACCCCTAAGGGATGTCACAGCCAAGGATGCCTTTTTCCCACAAGGCATGGGGAGAGATTAGAAAATTTTCCCTCGGGCGGTGCCTGTGGCTCAGTGGGCCAGGCCCCATATACCAAGGGTGGTGGGTTCAAACTCAGCCCTGGCCAAACTGCAGCAAAAAATAGACAGGCATTGTGGCAGGTGCCTATAGTCCCAGCTACTTGGGAGGCTGAGGCAAAACAATTGCCTAAGCCCAGGAGTTGGAGGTTGCTGTGAGCTGTGATGCCATAGCACTCTACCAAGGGCAACAAAGTGAAACTCTGTCTCAAAAAAAAGAAAGAAAGAAAGAAAGAAAGAAAATTTTTCCTCGACCTCTCTGCTGCAGAGAGGGTGACCATCTTATTTACCATCAGCCACAATCTCCCTGTCTTGGGGCATGGGGGGCAAGGGGCACACTTCTCTACCTTTCTCTGGGGCTACATAACCTGGAAACGAGGCTATCAGGTAATACAGTAACTACTGAGTTTCAGAACCCAGAACCATAAAATGTCAGCTCTGGAAAGACTATAGAGGCCATCCCTCTCTACCCTCATAGATGCCAAAGAACCATCTATTTCTTTCTCTTTCCTGATAAAAAGAATAATGTTTCCTTTTCTCTGGGTTATACATTCTCAGTTACTTTAGGCATCCCTCATAAGATATGACACTAGACCCAAGTATGTAGCCAGCCATGGTCTTGGACATCCAAAGATGAGTAAGACAGAATAAGCAGGTGGACAACGGAGCCACATGCCACCAAGTGTTATGAGAAGTTCAGGGAAAGGCGTGGTCTGCAGCAGCAGGGAAGATGCTTAGAGTGCCTGCTGCCTGAGTTGGACGCTTGGAATGAAAAACTGGATTTACCAATGAGCAATCAGGAAGGGAAGGACTCTTGGTGGAAGAAGTAGCACTGATTTCTTCCTTCCTTCTTCCTTCCTTTTTCATTCATTCAGTCGATATTTGCTGAGTACCTATTTTGTAGCAAACTAGGAAAATAAGATTTTTAAAAAAGCAGCATTGTCCCTGGACTCTGGTAGCTTTCAGTCTAATTTAGGGCATAGGTAAAAAGAGTCCAGGGTGACATCATGAGGACAAGGATGGCACAGTGAAACAGGTGCTGTGAGAGCCCACAGGAGGGCACTAACTCCATGAGCGAGAGCAGGGATGAGAAGGTGTGGAAGCTCAGGAAGCAGGATGGCCAGAGCACAGGGCCCTGGAGGGTAGAGGGAAATGAGGCTGGGAAGATAGCTGAAATGGGAGAATCCCAGGTTTTATTTCTTTTTTTTTTTTTTTTGAGACGGAGCCTCAAGCTATCCCCCTAGGTAGAGTGCCATGGCATCACAGCTCATAGCAACCTCCAACTCCTGGGCTCAAGCGAGTCTCCTGCCTCCGCCTCCCAAGTAGCTGGGATCACAGGCGCCCGACACAACGCCCGGCCATTTTTTGGTTGCAGCCGTCATTGTTGTTTGGCGGGCCCGGGCTGGGGATTCGAACCCGCCACCTTAGGTGTACGTGGCTGGCGCCTTAGCCAATTGAGCCACAGGCGCCGAGCCCCAGGTTTTATTTCTAAGGTGATGGGAAAAGAGCATGGAGTGATGCGATCCTATCTATGTCCAAGGAAAATCCCTCTGGGCACAATGTGGGGAAGTGGTGGGAGAGGCCGGAGATGGAGGCAGGGAGACAGCGGGCTGCAGGGGCTTCCACAGGTCATGACTTTTCTCCTGCCTGCATGTCAGTTTCTATCTCTAAACATGATGCCAGATGGAATGAATATTATACGTGTGGCTTGACCAGCACAGAGTGCTCTAAGATAACTGATTATTATAGATACCACCCTTCTTTTGCCGCTCTTCTGACTACATATCGCAGTGCTGCTTCATATGGACCATGTTATTAACATAACTTCCCAAGCCACATTATTGATGTTATCATTTACTTTGGTCAAACCCTGATTCCCTGGCTTAGATATTCAGTTCTTGGTACCCCAAATGCAAGAATTCCCATTCATTCTTGTTAAATGTCATTTTGTTAGCTCTGTCCACTCATCTAATCTTCCGGAATTATTTGGGATCCCATGTGTTCCATCAGTGTATGCTGCAAATTGGAGCACCATTCCAGGGATGCTCTTCCTCGAATCCTTGATATAACTTTTGAACAGGCCAAAGGGGAAAAAGGCTGGACCGTGCCATTTATACTAAGTCAATGAAACTGTTTTATAGAACCATATTTTTCTACCATGTTCAAAGATACTAGAAGAATCTTTTGCTTCAATCACCGTGCTGAAATCTAGACACACTATGGCATCATCCAGGGATACTTTCTAAACAAAGGAATGTGCATCATCTGGCAAAACCTGTTCTTGGTTAACCCATCTAGAATCCTAGTCACCACCACTTTCTTTTTCAAGGATCCACCCACACACCTTTCAGCCAACAATTCCAATGGCCATATCTCATTCCTCATTTGACTTGACCTCTCAGCAGAAGTTGACACAGCCCGTTCCTCCCTCCTCCCTGAAACTCTGTCTTTACCAGGCCTCCAGGTCCCCACCTTCTCCTGAGTTTCCCCCAATCTCCCTGGCAGCTGCTCTTCTATCATATTCGGGTGCTGGTTCCTCCTCCTCCTCCACATCTCAACATTGGAATGCACTGGAGCACAGACCTTGGACTTCTTTGTTTTTTTAAGTTACTGTAGTCCTTTGTTAATTTCATTATTGTCGGGGATATATTGCTTCTACCTGACCTTGTCTCTGATCTCCAGACTCATGAATCCAACTGCATGCCAGATTTCTCTTCTTAGATATTAAACAGGCATCTCAAACCTTAACACATCCTCATTCTTCCCATCCCCTAAAGCTATACTTGCTCTCCTGTAGTCATCCCATCTCAGTTAATGGCCACACCATCATTCTAGCTGATCAGGTCAAAATCTTGGGAATTGACCTTGATTCTTCTCTCTTTCTTACATCCTCATTCAACCCATTAACAAAATTCATATGGGGCAGCACCCGTAGCTCACTGGGTAGGGCGCTGGCCACATACACCCAGGGTGGCAGGTTCGAATCTGGCCTGGGCCTGCTAAACAATGACAACTGCAACAACAACAACAAAAAAAAATAGCCAGGCATTGTGGCGGGCACCTGTAGTCCTAGCTACCTGGGAGGCTGAGGCAAGAGAATTGCTTAAACCCAAGAGTTTGAAGTTGCTGTGAGCTGTGACACTATAGCACTCTACAGAGGGCAATATAGTGAGATTCTGTCTCAAAAAAAAAAAAATTCATTTGCTTCTATCTGGAACCTGACTGCTTCTTAGACCACGTCTCAGTACCTCCATTGCAACCAGCCTGGTTTGAGCCATGACACCTGCACAGTTTATTACAACAGCTTCCTAATAGGCCCCCTTGTTCCACTGTAGGATCATTTGGTCTGCAACACAGAGGGGACCCTGTTAGTATGTAAATTAGAGCCTCAGGTCACTGACCATCATCTCTGCTTAGCTAAGAATCCTGGTTCTTATAAGGGCCTTCAACACCCTTCCCAGTCTGGCTTCCTGCTCACTCTGACCCTATCTTCTCCCCTTCCCTCCCCTAGTTTCTCCACAGCAGGCACACTGGCCTCCTCGCTGCACTGAGAACACGGTGGGAACACTTCCCCCTTGGACTCTACACATAGTTTCTTCCCCAAAGAACCACTTTCGCTGAAAGTTCTTCTCATCACGAGGACTTTGCCTGACTCCTTGCTTTCACGTGTAACCCTCTCCCTGTGACATTATGCATCCCCTCTGCCCTACCCTGTTAGTCTCCCTACCATCTGCCAACAACATATTATATATTTCCCAATCTTCTTTTTTGTGAGATAGAGACTCACTATGTTGCCCTCGGTAGAATGCAGTGACATCACAGCTCACAGCAACCTCAAAATTTGGGGGCTTAAGAGATTCTCTTGCCTCAGCCTCCCAAGTAGCTGGGACTATAGGCACCTGCCACAATGCCCAGCTATTTTTTGTTGTTGTTGTTGCAGTTGTCCTTGTTGTTTAGCAGGTCCAGGCCAGTTTGAACCTGCCAGCTCCGGTGTATGTGGCTGGTGCCCTAACCACTAAGCTACGGGCACCGAGCCATACTTCATAATCTTTAACAAGTCTATGTCTCCCTTTACTAGATCTGCTACACAGAAGGAGGCATGGATTTCTGGCTATTCTGTTCAGTTCTCTATCTCCCTGGCTCAGCACTGAACCTGACACACAGTAGGTATGCAACAATATATACTGAGTAACCAACCGTATAGTGTGAAATTTTGCTTGACAACTGACAGCATTGAGAAAATTTACTTCTTGTATTTTGAAAACTGGAATGTATTCATCCATCTCTATTTTCTAGACTTTTCTCTGATTGACATGTTTTATAGACTATTCTTGGAAGATCAGCCATAAGAGTAGCAGGAGCTAACAGATACTGAGCACTTAATAGGTGTCAGGCCCACTGCCATGAATAGTTTGTATATGATTTAAACTCTTAAAAACTCCTATGAGGTAGGTATTAATATTATTTTACCCATTTACCAGTTGGAAAAACTAAGGCACAGATTGATTAGGTAATTGGCTACGATCTGAGACACGATTCAGACTCAGGTAGCTTAGTTCCAGGCCGTGTTCTCTGACCTATTCCTGCCTCTACATTAATCTCTCCTGAAAATTCTCTTAGAACTCTGGAATGTAACTCATTTAGGCCAGAATATTTTAGTTAATTTGAGGAGTAAGTCTCACTCTTGCAAAAACCTCGTTCTTTGGGGATTTTGGTATCTTTTATTCAAAATGCCTGCTCTTTTTGATCTTAAAATCATTCAGTTTGACAAAGAAGTTGGAAGCAAAATAAAAATGGGTAGGACTATTCTTCCTGTCACTCAGTAACATCCCACCATCCATCCCTGGGGACAGACCTACATCTCCATTCTTCTCCCCATCAAACAAAGCTTGAAAAAGCCTCCTGTGTTAACAGTTTTCAGATATCCTGGTTCAACATTCCTGATATTACTCTTCAGTTCCACATTAGTCTTTTAAATTTATATTAGTTTTCATCAATAGCTGCTCTTTCCACCTTTTGTACATGATCTTTTTTTTTTTAAAGACTAGGCTCTTCTGAATGTTTCCTGGGCGGCTACTTTTGCCTATTTATTTATTGATCTATGTTTATTAAGATGGCCTTCGTAGCTCTCTCTGCTCTTCTTCCATTTTAAAAGCAGCTGAGGTCACACGAATAGAAGCTTGTTCTGGATGTCTCTGGGTTGGCAGCCCCGTTTGGTTGCTTCCACTACAGCCACGTTCCCTGTCCACAATGTGGAGTTGGTGCTGGAGAGCTGGTTTCCCAGTAGGAATGACCTTTCCTGGTCCCATGTGACAGGGAAGCCTGGTGGTTGAGTTCCAGACTACAGAACCCAGGAAAGCCTTGCCAACTCTCCACACCCTCTCTGCTTCATCTCCTGGCTAGATGTCTACTACATTCCAGCTGATTTGGGAAGCTGTGTGCAGAATATGGCAGTGCCTGAGTGATTCCTATCCTAATTATATTTTGTATGAGTAAGAAGTAAACTTCTATGTGTGAAGCTACCGAGATTTGAGAATCTGCTTCTTTCTTTTTTTTTTTTTTCTCTTGAGACAGAGTCTTGCTTTGTTGCCCTCAGTAGAGTGCCATGGCATCACAGCTCACAGCAACCTCTGGCTCTTGGGCTTAAGCGATTCTCTTACCTCAGCCTCCCAAGGGACTACAGGCACCCACCATAACGCCCTGCTTTTTTTTTTTTTCCAGTTTGGCCAGGCCAGGTTCAAACCCGCCACCCTCGGTATATGGGGCCGGCGCTCTACTCACTGAGCCACATGCACCGCCCAAGAATCTACATTTTTCAACAGTTAGGACCCCTTAACTAGAACAGATCCCCTGCCCATTGTTCCACGAGCCTACCCACATCTCCTCTCTACAGCAGCACGCTGAGCACAGGCACTCCACAGTCCACGGCCTCCCCTCCGCCAGCCATCCTCCTGTGTCCCGCCAAGCCCACCTCACAGTGTCCCTCACCAAACTTTATCTTCTGGGAGAGAACACAGTCCAACACAAACCCAGAAAAGGAAAGGTAGAGGCTGCTCTCTATGCAGCTGGGTGGGATGAAGAAGCCAACCGCACCTATCGTGAGGGAGAGGAGAGGAAGGAGGAACAGATGTGTGGGAGTGGTCAGCCTTTCCGCTTTCCTGGGGGGAGTCTGGGACAAGCTCCAGCTGTGTGGGAAACGTCTTAGTCCCCCCAGAAGCAGGCTAAGAAGCAGGCACTTGTCCACCCTGCCTCTCAGGCAGCAAGAAGCTGCTGGCAGCCCGGCTCCTGAGTGACTTGTTGTGTGCTTCGTGTGGTCTTTATGATGTGGTGATGGTCTGAATGTTCCCAGGGCAGATGGGTGAATAAGAGCAGAGCCCAAAGGGAGGGAAAAAGCGAAGCCAGGCTGGCTAGACTCCTCAGTCAAAGAAGCTGCTTCCTAAAAGGCCTAGTGCAGGTGCCCAAGAGAGCTCACGGGGCCAGGCAGGGTGGCTGGGGGCTCAGGACCTAGGAAAGTTACTGGTTGTTTGGCTTCAGCTATTTTTTTCACTGCATAAAATGGGATCCATATTACCCCATTTAGAATATTAAATATCAAAAGTAATAGCTATTAACAACAATAAACACGGAGCATTTCCTAAGTGCCAACCACTGTTCTAAGGCCTTACACAAATTAACTCATTTATTGCCTATACAAACTCTGTGAGGTAGGTGCTATTCTAATCCCATTTTATAGATGAGGAACTGAGGTCCACAGAGGTGAAATATCCTGTCTGGGGTGATGCAAGTAGCTTGTGGCAATGCATGAGATTTAAACCTGGGAGTCTGGCTCCTGAGCCCACCTTCCTAACCACTGTGGCAGCCCCCAGAGAACCCTGCCAATCAACACTCACCACAGAAGGGCAAAGGTGGCACACAGTAGGCGCTGGCCACATAGTGCCTCTCTTCCTGCCCATCTTCATGCTGGGACTTGGAATTCACCTGGCACCATTCCCATTTCAAGGAGGGAGGTAGCTTTTATGGCAAAACACTGACTGAGACATTAAAAGACCTGTGTCTCTATCAGTTGTCTTTGTGGTCTTGGGCAAGTCCCTTAGGCAATCTCAGTTTTAATTTCTGCATTTATAAAAGGAATGTATGCTCCATACAGGGCTGGAATGAGGCCTAATATCACCACTCTTAGCACTTAGCGGCACCTGGCTGTGACTCTGACCCAGGATTCTGTTCTAGGTGGATGAGACACCACGGACAGGTGGGGTCCCTGGAGCAGGAGGAGCTGCATCAAACTCATGTTGACCTAGAGCTTTGACGTCCAAGAAGTCATAACACTTAGGTCATTACCTGTTCCAATCCTCAAAAATAAAAATCTTACCATCCCTGAGCAGCCTCAAGTGAGGCCATACAAATGACCCAGGAGATGCAGCCTCCCTCGGGCAGAGCTGACTCTCATCTGCTCAACCTTGAGGTACAGGACACAACTTGCAGCCCAGACCTCAGATGGTGCTTTTGAACCTGCAGGTCTGCTTCAAATGCAGGGCCCTGGGTTAATGACTAACCACAGCTGCACGACCAGGTCCCCGGTCACTCCTCAGAGACCACACTCAAACCTCAAAATTATCGCTGAGGAGGACTTTTCTCTTTTTCTTTCTTTTTTGGTAATTATTGTTACTTCTGCTACTTGTTACGAGGATGAGGGGGCAAGAGGCTCTAGGAAAATGAGATGGGACCTGAGTTCGTCTTTGGGTCTCCTCTTGGGGTTTTTCAAGATCTCATGTTCACATGAAATTTGAGCGTTGAGTCTATGGGTGATTTTGTCCCCACTCTGCCAACATCAGTCCAGTGGGCTGTTACATCTCTGAGGGTCCCCACTCTCTGGGTGTGTTTCGTGCTCAGCAGGCCCATGCTCCCACTCCCTGAGCCATGAAGACCATTATATGGGTTCTCTGGCTACAGGACACGGTGTGTGCAAAAGAAAGCCTAAGGCAAGAGGCTGTGTCTTTGGTGATTGCCAGTGTGCAATGCATACAACAGGGTTCAGTCACATCAACCAGTGCCTATTTAAGCAAACACCCAGGACTAGCAGGAAACCATGAGCCTTTGGGGCCGACTCTGGAGATTTCTTCTTTCTTTCCATGTGTCTCTTCCTGAGTCAGTGGTGGTTCTGGCTGCTTGGGCTGGGGTCCAGACACCAAGTGCAAGATGCAGCAGCTTCAGGGCCCAGAATCTGCAGACCCAGTGGGCTTCTCTGGAGACCTGGGCTCCTACTGGGAGGCAGGGATGTCCTAAGATGGTATAGGTCCTGTCAGGTGGCTTGGCAAAGGAAAGGCAGGGAGAGGGCAGGGCTGGGGCACTCCAGCCAAGCCACTGTGTGGGATAAAATGGGAGGAGCCAGCTCACCATGGATTTATTGCACCTTCCATAAAATAGAATATATATTTTCTCTCCCTCACTCATCATAGCACCTTACAAACATTATGTCTGTGTGCTAAAGGCTTGCTATGGCTGCAGGAGGCTCAGCCAGGCTCTGGGACAGATATTGGAGAAAGGGAGAGAGGGAGAAGAGAGAGGGGAGGATCTATCCTGGGTTCCAGCCCCAGGGATATGTAGGGAAGAGGCCCAGCTGCTCAGGACATCACCCAAACAGCTGCCTGACCCTCATGATGGGTGGCCACGCATCCATCCAGAGATATGCAGGAGGCAGACATCCATCTGTTAGGAATGGGCCAGTCTTTGTGCCAGAATCCAGAGCTAAATAAGACCTAGACTTACTGCTGGAGGTGTAAGTAAGAGGGAGGAAGAAGACACTGCAGAGGGAGATGGAGCAGCCCCTCCACCCGGGGGTGGGAGGCCCCTGCAGAAAGGCCCATTGTTCTCTTTAAGGTCAGCAACCCAGAGGAAGCCACTTTCTGCCACAGTTCCCATGTCCCTTCTGACACTTGGAGGAGTGTCCAGTGAGCATCCAAGTCAGCACCCCAAGTCCAGCGGCTGCCCTGTGCTATCAGGAGCCTGAGCATTTATTCTTCCACTCAAGGCCTGCTCCCTGAGCACCTACCAGGTGGGAAGCATTGCACGAAGGTCAGAATCCGGGAACCTGAGGCTCCAAGGTGCCGAGGACAGACCCACAAACAAATCACATGCCTTAGAATGAGGATGTGGATGCCAAGGAGGCAGCGGAACACTGCCGGGGTGCTTATGTGGGAGGGAGCAGGAGGGAAGAGCTGGGACTTGTTTACCAAAAGGCACTGATGGGCTTGTCTTCCCTGGGAATTCACCTGGCTTTGTTCTGATCTCCCTACCTCTTCCCTTCCTGGTTCCTACCCCATGAAAGGGCATTGGAAGAGGCTGATGTCAGAAATGGCAAGTCAGAACACACACTGAGCTATAGAAGGCTTCCTATTTCCCCACCCAGCCTCTCTCCAGCCTCCTCCTGCAGCCTTGGGGTTGGGCTTGCCTTTGGCAGACTTCAAGTAATGCCCATTCTGCTCTGGGCTGGGACTGCCACATGGGGCAACGAGGCTATTGTTTTCCTCTTGTGGTTGCCCTCCTGAGTCACCTGAATGACACAGGGAGATGGGGGCCAGCCTGGGGCTCAGCTCTGGGGATGTCCTGGTACCCAAATCTTCCTATGCTCTACAAGGGAGGCACCTGCTCCCACATAGCTGTAACTTTGCTGTTCTTCTGAGCTCAGCAGTGTCTCCTGACAAAGGCTATGGAGAGGCCCTCAAGGAGGAAAAAAGGAATGGCAGAAGAAACACACTTTCTGGCCAGAGCCCCATCAGATAATAAAGAAAGAGCTCATTCTCTTAGGAGGAAGCAAGGCACACTCTGTCCTTCAGGTGCCATTTTTCCCAGTCAACAGGGGCAAGACTGGACCAGATAAGCCATGAAGGGGCCCAGTGGCATGGAGCGTGTGCACCCACACCCACCTGGGTGGCTGAGAGGGAAGTCCCAGGTTAACTCTTTCCTTGTCTTAGGCAAAAGTGGCAGGAAGTATGGCAAGTGTGGGAGCTCAGAAGGCGGGAGTAAGGTTTCTACCCTGAGGGCCCTCCCCTTCCTCCCTCCTACCTAATGTCTCCTCCAAACACCCTGCTCTCCTAAAGCAAAGGCTCCAAACTTGTCACTGAAGGGCGGAAGGCTGCTATAGCCCCAGAGCCTACATTACCTTGCGGGCAGGGGTGGAGAGGGTTGGGAAGTTCAGTTCCTTGGGGTCCAGCCCAGAGGGTCCACTTCTGAGATCCTCCAAGACAAAGTTTCCACCCTCATGTTGCTGCTGCTATGATTTTTCAGGTGTCACTCGGTTGTGGCAGTGCCAGACATCAGCCACACCACAACTGTTCTTCAGGCACAGAATTGGATTGGGGCCCTGTGTCAGCTCTGAGAGCATGTCTGCCCCCAGCCCTCTCTCTGGTTTTGTGCTCTGTGTCCTTTCCAGGAGAGAGGTGCATGCTCTGCTATCTCTGTGCTGCCCTCGATCCCACAGATCCCCAAGCCTCAGGAAGCCATACTGGGGACTGACCAGAGGCATCAACAAGCAAGACTGACTGTGGGTTGGGACCAGCCTGTCCCGCTCATTCTGCCCAGATTCGTATCTCAGCACTGACTTTTCCTAGGAGGAAGGCACTGAAAACAGGCTGGCCACCTTTCACCTAATCAAGCAGCCCATCCTCAGGCCCTGACCCACCCCGACCTCCATGTGAAGCCTTCCCTGTCACCCCCCTGCATTCACAACTGCCAGCATACGCATCTCTCTCTCTGCTCACTAAGACCCTGCACTAGGGCTGGGGGGAGGCGATGCCACTGGAGGGTCCCCAGCCCTCCGAGCTGCTTCCAGTACAGTCAAGAATACGTATATTTAAATAGAAACATCGCATGGGGTTTCATAAGAGAGATTCAAAGAAAATCTTCAGGAGCTGGACGAGAAAACCACTGCCCTGACCTGAGAGTGACAGGGGAGGGGCACCTCACTTTTCAGGCATCTGAAAAATGACTTCCTGAAACACACAGG
This sequence comes from Galagoides demidoff, assembly GCA_963574575.1. NCBI lineage: Eukaryota > Metazoa > Chordata > Mammalia > Primates > Galagidae > Galagoides > Galagoides demidoff. Next base: position 1,872 of record CAUYQV010172112.1, on the reverse strand, counting down.
GCTGGGACAGTGGGGTCAGTATGAAAAATACTTTCTGGCAGAATGGAGACGGGACAGGGTAGATAGATGTGCAGGCAACTGCCAGGAGCTGGCCCTGCCAGAGTGGGTCCCAGCCAGGCCAGCTCCTTCAAGTAGGTGAGCATTTAGACATCCTGTTTTTGTTTTTGTTTTTTTTTGAGACAGAGTCTCACTTTGTCCACCTTGGTAGAGTACTGTGGCATCATAACTCACAACAACCTCAAACTGGGGCTCAAGCAATCCTCTTGCCTCAGTCTCTCATGTAGCTGGGACTATAAGCACCAGCCACAACACTGCTATTTTTAAAGACAGGGGTCTTGCTCTTGCTCAGGCTGGTCTCGAACTCCTGAGCTCAAGCTATCCACCAACCTCAGCCTCCCAGAGTGCTAGGATTACAGGCATGAGCCACTGCACCCAGCTGAGGCCTCACTGTTGTCAGCAGCTTTCTCCTGGGGCATCTGTGGGCAGGGACTCTGGGAGGCTTCAGGAAGAAGGAGCAACATGGAGCCACCTGTCATTAAACCAAAGCCAGCGCCCCCAGCCCAGATTTTCCATGCATGGGTAGCCCTACAATTTGAGCACCCCTGTGGCTTCAATCCCCTGAGGAACTCCTGAAAATAATGCCTGCCTGAGCAGTGACAGAGCTTGAGCTAGGCCCCATCCTCCCTGCTGCTTCTGCTCACTCATCAAAGACGAGGGTTAAAGTTCAGCCCAGAGAAGCACAGCAGGAGGCCTAGTGGGGAGGGGAAGAGAGAGAGTGCCCCATGGGAGCATCTCTGCTGGACTCCTCCAGGTACTTGCTCAGCCCTGGGGGAGGATTGTATACTGTGGGTTAAGCTGTTTTTGAAAGACAAGGCCTTTGGAAACTAATCACACAAAGGAGATTCTGCCTGCCTTTATCAGAATCACCTGTGGATTCCCAGGTACTATCTAATTCATTGGCTCTAGGGTGAGGTCTGTGAGTTTATTCCCTTCTTCCCTCCATCCCTTCCTTCCTCCCTTAAGCCTGAAGGACTTTTAGAAGGCTTAGAATAAGAAAAGAAGTGATTGGATCACACATGGTTCCTGGTGTGTAGTGCAGGGACCTGTATGGGCCTCAAGTCCACTCTGAGACCATAGAGAAAGTGCCCTGTCCGCTGCCTCCCGGAACAGGAATGGTGTCTTTTGCATCCACCCCACTGAAGGGAGTCCCTCAACCAAGGAGCAATGCTGCCACCTGCTGGTTAGTCTTAAAAAGTCCCTCATTCTCTGAACACATGGTGCAAACAGAGGCAGGGAGCAAGTGAGGGGCCACCCTGCCCTCCCTCTTTAGCTGTGTCTTTAAATGTCCTATTTTGAAAGTTGCAATGTTCCCCAATCACGTCCCTTTTGGTGCTTTTCAAGTGCACCTATCTTCCCTGGGCAGCCATCTACCAATAGGCAAATCGGCTTACCCATAACCTGGCCTTGAATTCAGTCCACTTAGGCATGCATTTGTGATATGAATCAGGCATGGGCTGGCAGGAAGGCAAGGTCTTAGTTTTGCAGAAAGGAGTAAGAATTGGAGCTTATTCATGAATATGAATAATTTCTATTTAAACAGCAGTTCTCAACCTGTGGGGCACGACCCCTTTAGGGGTCAAAGGACCCTTTCACAGGGGTGGCCTAAGACCATCCTGCATATCAGATATGTACATTATGATTCATATCAGTAGCAAAATTACAGTTATTTTATTTTTTTTGAGATGGAGCCTCAAGCTATCCCCCTGGGTAGAGTGCCATGGCATCACAGCTCATAGCAACCTCCAACTCCTGGGCTCAAGCGAGTCTCCTGCCTCCACCTCCCAAGTAGCTGGGACCACAGGTGCCCGCCAC